>JAFFZR010015136.1:0-31320 GCA_018397195.1 Lethrus apterus | reverse complement strand
TCCTTAAATTACATTTTCTTCAGTAAGTATCTTTCAGTCTTATTTACGCTTTCAACACCTTCTCAGTGTTTTTCTTCAACATAAAGTCCACACTATATACAATAATCACATATCCGATAGTTAATTCCACTTTCCTTAGCCTCTTTTCTTTTACAGTTAATTTATGCTTATTTTATGATTTTTTTTCTATTTGATATCGTATAACTTTACTTCTACTGCTTTTACTTTTTTCTTTAAATCTTGCGCAATAGTAGGAGTGATTTTTTTATGAACATGAAAATGTTTCTTTTCTCACTTCAGTACTGACGTTGCTCCCTTTCCTTTTTTGATCATCATGCTTCGATCCACCTGACCCTGCGCATTAGCTTATACCTCGCCAACCTTTTCCCTTTTCCAGATACTATTATAGTTTCTCTTATCTTTGAGATTAATGAGTCCGTTTGAAGCCACTTTGCCCTATATTATTAGACATTAATGAGGTGTAACATAATAAAT
Organism: Lethrus apterus; assembly: GCA_018397195.1. Taxonomy (NCBI): domain Eukaryota; kingdom Metazoa; phylum Arthropoda; class Insecta; order Coleoptera; family Geotrupidae; genus Lethrus; species Lethrus apterus. The sequence goes on along the minus strand of JAFFZR010015136.1, from coordinate 30,825 downwards.
ATGAATATGAAGTAATATTAAAGAGAACTACTTAGGTAATGGAGAATGAAGCAATCTTTTGTTGTAATATCACTTATGTAGTAGTTTTAAGCTTCCTTTGAGGAATTCTTATTTTTTTTAAAAATTTTAATATTTTTATTTATTCATAGGTTTAGTTAATTAGTTACGTGTGTGTGTGTGCATATATAATGTTTCGACTTACAGTTCTCATTATTGATTACTTCCATAACTGTGTTTGCAATTAGTTGATTAATATTATGCTTATAGAGATGCATAACCCATTATGTTCGGAAATGTATAAAGTTTGATGATATTAATGACCGAATAAGGCGTATCGAAGTTTAGAAATTAAAACTTTGAAGTATCTTATCCCGAACAGATGAGTTTTTAACGTTTTTTCACAACGATCAAATTTTAAACTATCGTAAGCAATTAGTTTTATTTTTTTTTCCTTTTCTCGTTTGGATTTCCCGCTGTTCTTTTTGAGAACTGCTTTTCGGTAATCCATAAAAAAAATCGTAGTTTATGGAATGCATTATGTCCACTTAAGTGCGCAAATGTAGATCTCCCTCTAGCGGAAAGCTAAGGCGACGTCTATCAGAGGGATTTCTAACAATAGGGGTGAACATGGGGTTACTTGCGGCTGCATTCACACGAGGTCGCTGCACCCAAGATAAATTGAACTACTTAGTCAAGTTAAGATATCTACGAGATGCTGTTGTAAATCGTTGATATATACTGTGAAATTGCACGCATGTCGTAGAAAAACAAAATGATGGTACCGTGAAAGATATTCGAGTAATTCTAAAAATATTATACGAATAAACATAAATGTTTGCATTATTTTGTGAATTTTGCTTTTTAATTCTCATTCATGTGGATTTATTTTTTATACCGTGTAATCTAAAATACATTAAGCAAATTGAATGTTGTTCACATACGTAAAATATTTTTAAAAATAGTTGATTTTTTTGTGTTCCATTAAAGAACATAAAAGGTGGCTTCAACACGTATTTGGTAGTATAAATAATTCTCTTTTCTTTTGCCCGGATTGTTTTATTTTCTCTTCTTTGTTATTCAGACAATTTTTTCATGTACAGGCAAATAACTAACGTGACCCGTAGGAAAACTTAAAGCCTTGTTACGTCACGGATGATCTTATAATATGGATTAAACTCTCTATTTTTGGATGCCACTCGTTAATTTCTCCATTCTGTCATATATTTTTCTCTACCTTAAATCCTTATTTACCTATTCATTTCGCCACATATATCACATCTTTCATCGCATATCCATTTTTAAATCGCTATATCGTTCTTTATAATATATAAATTTATACAGCGTGTTCCGGGTAAAACGAAACACCCTCAATATCTAAGAATCTAAATTTTTTTCTTAAAATCGCTGAAACACGTAAACTTTAGATCGATGGGGGACAACTTTTGGCGAAGAAATAATCGCTATATGTTCAACCCCCTAGCGGCTGGGATGCCAACCCTAAAATTCTTAAATTACACTAGGAGTTGAATGATACCTCATTTAAAAGCTTACGTAATTTGCATTTCAACGGTGTATCAATTTTTAAAATCCATCGATTCATTTTCTAGAAATTAGCTTTTCAAGATAACTAAGGTACAAAACAGAAATGACAGTTTAGTTAGAAAACAGTCAAGATTTATTTGAGAAATTTTTGTAAATAGCCTCCCCCAACTTCCATACAATTATACAAACGTTGCTCAAGTCCACGACGTACATTTCGGAAAATTTCATGGGTCACTGCACATCACTCTTGTATAATTGTAGAGCGTAAATTTTCTAACGACGTCGTGGGTTTGAGCAACGTTTGTATAATTGTATGGAAGTTGGCGGGAGGCCATTCCGAACAGTTACTTTAACTTAACTTTAACAACTTCTCAATAAATCTTGCCTGTTTCTCTAACTAAATTGTCATTTCTGTTTTGTACCTTAGGTATATTGAATAGCTAATTTCTCGAAAACGAATCGATGGATTTCAAAAATTGATACACCGTTGAAATGCAAATGACGTAAGCTTTTAAATGAGGTATCACTCAACCCCTAGTGTAATTTAAGAATTTTAGGGTTGGCATCCCAGCGGCTAGGGGGTTGAAGATATGGCGATCATTTATTCGCCAAAAGTTGTCCTCCATCGATCTAAAGTTTACGTGTTTCAGCGATTTTAAGAAAAAAATTTTGATTGTTAAATATTGAGAGTGTTTCATTTTACCGGGGACATCCTGTATAACTGTGTGGCTAACATGCAGCCTGCTAAATACATACTCTTCTAGCCAATTGTTGCTTATTATATTTACCATTTTCTGCTTCGTTTTTTGCTCCAACCTTTTCTCTCTTCTCTCCATCTACACCTATAATACTCAAAATCAAATCTTTGCTTACTACAAGATGTTGTTTACAAAAGGAGAAAAGAAGCAGAGCAATGCAAAGTTAAGTAGGTGGAAGGTGTGATTATAAATGGTGGAATCGAGAAAAATATAAAAAGTGGACTGCTCGGGAATTCTTGGGCTTCCGAATGATAAGTATCTTTCCAAGCTCATACAGTCAAGAATTTAACACCATTTATTGTTACTAATAAAGGTGGGAAATATTAAGAAAAATGAATATAAGGTTGAAATATAGATACAAATATACAGAGTGGATCTTTTTCAATGGTTAGTTGCAAAAGTTATGAACAAATGAAACGATCAACTTTTTATCCACAATGCATTTGTAAACAGTAATTTGTGATACTACCGTTTAGACGAGAGAGGTAAAAATAGAGTTTCTTTAATTTTCCTTATATTTAAATCATTTGGGTATTTTACATTTTACAGACATACAGTGCGTAAAGTGATGAGGTTTCTTATAGGTAAAACTTTTTTAATATGAATTTTAGGAGAAAAACATATTCTATATAAAAAATTTTGCTTGTATCGAAACCCCTTATAGTCAAAGAAAATCCAGTAATCACTTAAGATAAAATTAAAAACTTGAAATTATGTCGAGTTGTTGTCCGAATGTTACATCAGTATTGTGTTACCTGTAATTGTCGACGTTAGAAAAAAAGGCAAATATATTGCTTTTTTGTTTATAAACAAGGATGGCCACGAGACTCAAACATTTATTTTATTATCTTCGGAATAAAAAAAAGAAATGTTGTTTTTAATAGAATAATTTAATTTTTAATTGTACAGTTATTCCACATACTCTCCTCCACATCTAGGGCAATCTTCAACTCTTTTTCTAAATTGTTTGTAAACGTTGTTCTTAGTGTCAAAGTCAAAGTTGATTATACTTATCTCTTTTTTTTTCTTTCTTGGGCATGCAACCAAATTAAAACTCGAGTTGTGCAATAAAATATATTTATTATACATTAAATTATAAGAATGTGTTTCGAAATCTTCGTCGGGTAATAAATATATTTGACAAATATGTTTATTACCCGACGAAGATTTCGAAACACATTTTTATATTTTTAATATTCGTGTGTCGTAATAAATATATTTTATTGCACGACTCGAGTTTTAATTTGGTTGCATGCTCAAGAAAGAAAAAAAAGAAATAAACGTTGTTCAATATTTCAACATTTCTCGAACAGCCTCCGTAGTCCGCATTTTTAGATAATTTACATCATTTCCCATTGGTTCCCTATACACTTTTTGCTTTAGATAACCCCAAAGAAGAAGAAGAAATCCATGGGAGTTAAGTCCGGTGATCAAGCTGGCCAATATATTGGTCCATGTCGTCCAATCCATCTACCAGGAAATTGTAAATTTAAGAATTCTCTAACAATCAAGGCAATGAAAAATTCTGAAGAATTTCCAAGTAATTGTGTTGATTTAAACTTCCATTAAAAAAATAGGGTCCAATGATTCTGTTAAACATTCCGCACCAAACATTGACTTTTTGGTTTCGCAGATTTCTGGCGTTAATTTAAAAAAAAATTTTTACAGTTTTGTGAGGAAGCAGTATCATTTGTATAGGAAACCTCATCACTTTACACACTGTATTTTAAAGTTCTGTCACATTTATTAAACAAAAAATCAGTGTTGCTATTAATTTTTTAAATTTTGAATCATTAGTTGGCCGATATGCATGCACTTCATCTGTATACATTTTATGTTTTCAATATCACCTTGCTGAGATAGTATATACAGTGAGGTCCAAAAGTATCCCCCCATGATAACTTTTGAACGGCTGCAGCTATCGCTATGACAAAAAACAGGTCTTTTTTAATTTTTACGTACAAAATACTGGTGTTGTCAACTTTCTTATTTTAAATGGAACAGCTTGTATATTTTGACGTTTTTGGAACTTTTCTACCATTTTGTGTGTTCCGTAGTTAACCGTAAGGCAATAAACATTTTTAGTGTTAAATAACAAGAAAAACCATTAATAGGCATTTACTAATTAACTAATCAGCTACATAACAAATAATAAAAAATATAAAACCAACTCTTGACAACGCTGATCTGTGTTTCGGGATTTCATCTACCAATAAAAACATTCAATTTTATTTGTGATTAAGTTCAAGTGAAAGCACCCTGTGAAAGCATGTCCGGGTTTGTTTTTAAAATTACGGAAATTTTTGTTTTTAATAGTTGACAAAACTTTTAAAATGGTACCTACGTACAACTTTCGTTATAAAGAGATTGTCCTTACATTGGGAAATAACAAGATAATTTAATTAAAAAAATTTTTCTTTATTTCTCTCATCTAAACACATACCTGCACTACAAATTACTGAAAACAGATGAATTATGGGAAAAAAGTTTTTTAGTAACTTAGTTTTAAAACTATCGTGATGGTATTTAAAAAAGTGTAAAAAGTAGCGAAGTGGAAATGTGGAAAAGTAATCGTAGATATTTAGATATAGAAATATTTGCAGGTTATTATGGAAGGATGAGATTATAAAATTAGATGTGGAAATAAACGGAAAAACAAATGGTTTTTTAATACCGCGGGAGCCAAGCAGGTGCGAGACTTATAGTGTATGGATGGAAGAGAAACGGATAACATGAAATAGGTATACTTATTTAAGGTTGCGATACGAGATAGAAAACAACAAAGATATAGGATTAAATCGTGAGGAAGAATAATTCTAATTTTTGGTAAATATTACAAAACGCAGGCAGTTAAGAAACCTAATATAAATGACGCCATCAATTTCTATATCAGAGGAATGATGTCATAAATTCTATGTTTTCTTTGTTTTCGCCGTTAAAATATTTTTTTTTCTTTTTTTTTGGGTTATTAGGCGTTGAAATTAAATTAAAAGGCAGTTTCGCCTGCCTAATTTTTATTTAAGTTCTTCTTGATGTTATCTTAATTTTAAACGTTTCGCCAAAATATTTTGGCATTTTCAGTAAACATTTTGTTTCGTTTTAAATTTCTAAAAGTCTTCGCGTAGCAATGGCCGCATAAACATACCATACGCACCTAATTTAAAACAAAATGTTTGCTGAAGGTGCCAAAATATTTTGGCGAAACGTTTAAAATTAAGATAACATCAAGAAGAACTTAAATAAAAATTAGGCAGACGAAACTGCCTTTTAATTTAATTCCCACACCTCGTCTAATAACCCAAAAAATGGAAAAAAAACTCTAATTTTATGATAACAATTTTTATATCAAATGGTATTGATAGGGCGTGGATACATTTATTAATGGAATATCAAAAAACACGAAGGATTAACGTAGTTTTAATGCAAGTGGCATTTGATGTTTTGTTCCCTTTTACATAAGAATGAATAATGTTACGGTTGCCATGCAACAAACGTCTTTCTAATGTAGAATAGTGCAATTTGTATGCAGGAAACTTGTCGACTAGGTGCTCACTGTCGGCCATTATAAAGAATAAACATTTGTCACATCTACACGTACATTTGATAGAAATATTGATGCTCGCTGAAAACACACATTGAACTCATAAGTACACATGACTGAAACGTTGAATAGATTTAGTTATCTAACGGGTAGGGAAGATAAATTTTTAATTCTTGACGTTGTCAGTAATGCATGGAAAATATTTTATATAATAGAAGGCACATAGTGATACATTTTTGATTGTAAATCTTTGGATAAATATTTATTTTTGTGTTCAACTAAATGAAAATATATTTTTTTTACTATTATTATTATTATTATTATTTATTTATTTATTCTGTTTTGTGCCTTATTGCAAAATACTGTTATTTGACGTACTTAATTTGTGTACTTTATTACCTTAAGGTAATAAAGTAAATAAATTAAAAGTAGTAGTAGTTTACGCAACAAGTGCGTGAAGTGATTCATTATGAAACGAGTATGCTAGTTTTTTAATGACACTTACGTGTTGCGTACACTATTTTATCTACAACCGTAAATATGAAGAAGAAAATTACCGAAATTCGTTAAATACAGGATCTTCCGTAAATAAGTACAGATATTTTAATAGGTGATACCTGACCATAGTCTAAACCTAAATGTGCAAAAACGGCGGTCCTACATTGAACGATGTTCCAGAAAAACAATATATAGTTTTGACTCCGGTCCTGACTACTGCAGTCAGCTTTTTGCTCTGCGCCGAATATTTTCTTGGTCGACTGTGAGCCGCCGTTATTAAAATACACAATTTCACAATTACTAATTCAAGAAAAATAAATGGCGTGATTTCAAATTATATAATTATAAAATAACCATACATATTCTGATTGAACACATTAGATTTAAAATTCTTCGTTAGTTATGAAAATTCATTTTATCGACCCGAAATTCGATCGAAAATAAATTGTGTATCACCCATTACGAACGAAGTTGTCATACGTTCAAAACGGTTTTGACAGCCGTTAGTTTGTGTTCAGTTTACAGCTTTTAGTATGCAAGATTTAATAGATAATATATTTGTTTATCGGCAATACCATGAAACATGCCATAAAAATAGTTTTAAGACCGGTTAAAGAACTCGAGACTACGGTAGTTTGATAGGATTTTGGAAGGTTGTGAGCTTCGTCAAAAGCAGTAAATGGTGAAGTCGAAGAAGTCTTTATCGATATTATAAAGAATAAAGTTGGATTTAGCAGGCCAGCTACTACAACCCAAGTAGATCTTTTGCAATCTAAACTTTTGCTTTAAAGAATAAATCATACGAGAAAGTGAATATGTACCCACAGTTGCAATTTATGAATGCTTTTACAAAGAACTACAGTTTTTACGTAGATCGGAATGGTGGATGATCAGTTATTTGGGCCCTACATGTTGTCAACACACTGGATCGTAACGAGTTGGATGTTAACACTCGTGGCCCATTCTAAATCACATTCACTATCTTCATTTTAGGCTTTCTTGGCTGTAAGTGAAATTCTAAACCCAGAAGTCAAGTATTATCATAAATTAGTTATGAAGAGGAATCTGAATTCATGTTCATATTTTAATTAATACATTTTTATATAAAAAAAAAATAAATGCATTTGAAATAGTTGGTCAAATTTATTCTTACACAATTATATTACAATGTATTGATGAAAACCTTACTTTACTATACTATACAATTTTTGTATTTGTAGTAAATCATACTGCAAACGTATAATAATTTAAAGACATTCTGAATTACGATATTATTTTTTTACTACATTTCAAATAATAATAGTCTTTATTTTGTTTTTATATTTAAAACAATTTTGTAGCACAATAAGTTAATACATTTAAATAAATCAAAAAATTATTAAGAATCATATTTTTCTAATCGTGATACCATGGTTATCACACATTTAGCAATTGAAAACAGTAATTTCAGTTACAAAAGGAAACATGCTTTCATGTACTAATTGGTTTACGTGTGAAAAAACGACATTGTTTTATGTTGTACTTATTGCAATCATTGTAACACTGTTATAAAAGCATGTTCCATTCTAGAAGACCACGTTGACATACATACTACAATTAGGAAACTTATTTGATCAACATGCATCTATTAACAAATCTTCCGGCTGTCTCATCGATAACGCTATCAACATTGTACTCTTATAATTTGCATTTTAAGATCTACATATGCAGAAAATATGATAAATCGTTGAATTTGCCTTTCTTACAATTACATTGTAATTAATGTCTTGATAAAGATTTTCACTAACAGGTTACATAAAATATGCAATAAATGATGATCATCTTGAATTAATATTTCTTCCACCAATTGTCAGATGTAGTCGAAGAATTTTTCTCACTGATTCAATTGCTACAACATTAATTTAAAAAATAATTAATAACCATAACAGAATACCTTATAAACTTAAAATAATAGAAGATAAGAAAATACAAAGGTTATTATCTGTATCTAGAGGAACAGATGGTTAATAAAAGAATCTTCAACAAATAAGAAATACGAACACTACAAACATAAGTAAATATTTTATGATTAATTAAATTAATTATTGGTGACACGTCATGTTACATTCTCAAAAAAGATATTCATACGTCATGGCATTATCACTACGTTTCTCTTACATAATGTAAATGAAAGAAACATTTAATTATTTACACTTACTTGCTGAAATTAAGAAGTTATTGTTGCTAATATCATCATGGGCATTGTGACAACATAAATTCACCTTTTGAACCATGTATGTTGATTTGGAAAACTGTAGCCTGGAAACGATATTTATATCTGATTTTTTATGTTGTACTATAATTTATTATTTAATGATGAAAATATACAAAATTACATACCCTTTTAGATGTGAAATTTGGTGTCCATTTGGTGTCCAACATTAAATACGTTTAGTCCAGTAAATCTATCAAAAAATAAGCCAAAATCTACATAAAATAACGTAAGTTGGGTGATAGTATAATTTTAGAGGGATGTATTCTGAGCATAATGCCGGATTTGAGGGGTTTCTCGAGTGTCAGTGGCGCCGATATCGCGAGTAACGCGTTTATTTCTATATCTCGAGAACGAATCATTTTACACAAAAAACTATAGAGAACTTTTCTCTTATAAATTGAATTTTTTCCAACACCAATACTTGTCGAGTTATTTCGTTAGAAATTCACAAACTTCCTTATTTTCGTCTGTTTTTTGCCTTTACCTCCCTAACCGTTCACTTTTATCGAATTTTATCTATTATCAAACATAATAGATAACAGAGATCATTTAATTATCCACATCTTTTGTTTAAAACTTTTTTCTCTACTAACAATACTTTCGTAGTTATTGCTTAGTTTATCGATCGAACTCGGCGCTATCGTCGTTACGCGTTTTCACGGACGCGCTATTACAAAATGTTAGTGTTGCTTAGTCCAGTCAGTATGTGAATCAACCCAGGCGCTGAGTGTGTTCTCGGCATTATGCTCAGAATACACCCCTCTTATCGCATGTAGATTGATTCACCTACTCATTGGACTAAGCAGCACTAACATTTGAAATAGCGCGTCCGTGAAGACGCGTAACGACGATAGCGCGGAGTTCGATCGATAAACTAAGCATTAACTACCAAAGTATTGTTAGTAGAGAAAAAAGTTTTAAACAAAGTTGTAGATAATTAAATGGTCTATAATATTGATAATAGATAAAATTCGATAAATGTGAACGGTTAGGGAGGTAAAGGCAAAAAACAGACGAAAATAAGGAAGTTTGTGAATTTCTAACGAAATAACTGGACAAGTATTGGTGTTGGAAAAAAAAGTTTCGAATAAAAAAGTTAGGAAATTTATAAGAGAAAAAGTATCTATAGTTTTTTGTGTAAAATGATTCGTTCTCGAAATATCGAATTAAACGTGTTACTCGCGATAGCGGCGTCACTGACATTCGAGGAACGCCTCAAATCAGGCATTATGCTCAGAATACATCCCTCTAACAAATCATACTATCACCCAAATTACGTTATTTTATGTAGATTGACCTATTTACTGGACTATTTATTACAACGCTGTAATTAAGCAATTAGGCGTTGGAAGATAGAATAACAGCGTAATATACCTAACTCGTACAATTTCATTACAACAGAACATTGTTTTGAAATGGTTTAAACAAATACGACAAGCATTTTCTTCTAAAAATCACATTTAATGGTTATGTTACGTATGGATAAAATGTCAACGCGGTGTCAGCACTTGATGTAGTGTAACTAGCGCACACTGGCGTCAAATGTCGGCGGCACATTCGAATGAGCGCAGGTACGGAGCGAGAACGTTTGCCCACTAAGAAATTTATAAAAATTTTCAAAAATTTTAATTCAAGATAGGACCGTCATTTTTGCAGATTTGCGTTTAGGGTTATGTTAAAATATCTGTACTTATTTACGGTAGACCCTGTATAAATGTTGCCTGCAATGTCGTCTGTCCCTAAATGTTTCATAGGAACGGTGTCAACAAGTACGGACATTTTGCCGTGGTTGCCGTGGACACTGCGTCAAATAATTTACTTTATCGCACTTGTGTTATAATGAATCTATTACATCACTTGTGTTATAGTGAATTACTTTACGCACTGTTTGTAGTGCGAAAAAGCCTACTTTATGGACCGGTTGTAGATAAAAGTCTTTATTGTTTGTTTATTTTGAATATTAATGGCAATAATTTTGCTTCTGTAAATATTATATGTTATAAATGTCATAATATTACAAGCTTTAAGTAATTAATAAATGCCAGTATGAAGTTTCAACGAAATAAATTTATTGTCTGGGTGAACATGTGTAAACATTACAATTATTTACATTTTGTATTTATGACTATTTCAAAGAAAGAATGTGTTCGTAGCTTAACATATGGTAAATTAAGAACAGTAAACCCGAGACATTCTGGTGTCTTTATATCAGTTGTTTTGTAGTTATAAATAAACTGGTTGTACTCAGACACATCCGAACTTGGTTGTCATAAATCTTCATGAAGCCAGCTAATAGAAAGAAGCATCAGGATAGATAATGTGGGCGTGTTTTGTTCAATTTGAGGCTCGTTAAAATATACATAAATATACATAAATATACTCTTTAATTTTTACCCAACTTCTGGTACAAAATTATTCCATTCTTAAGCGTTAAAATCTATACGAAGTGTCTTGCAAGGTCACACATAATACACATTAAATTCAGGACTTGTAACGAAATTACCGAAGTATCTATCGCCCAACAATTAATAAACAACTTGAATGTGCTTATCTACTCACATATACACGTCGAAACAAACACACACAAATGCACTGTATTTGCTGGTGAAAATGCATTAACGATGTTTTCGCATTTTGATTGTCAGATTATAATTAATTGTATTTTGTATGCATGTGACATTTGGCGGCAAGTAATTGGTAATAAATCGTGGAAAAATAAATCACATATGACACATTATTTTTTTAACGAATTGAATTTTTGGATAGTTGGAACCGATTATTATATTGTGCTGAATGAAGCCTGCAATAAGCCGCATTTTTATATCCTCATATTAAGATTTTATTTTATTTTATTTTATATTTCGACCTTCTTTTCAGACAGACATGATGTGTAAAGTGTATTATTTGAACATGTATTTAACCATTTTTGCTGTTTTTTTAGTAAACGGCTAAAGACAGCCTTACGGTCATTGTATAAAAAACCTTCAGAATTAAATTCACCTAAATTCAAATATTCACGTAAAAATATACAGGGTGATCCATTTCAAAAAAATGAGAAATATGAAGATGAATTTCTCGTAATGTAAGGTAACCAGATTTTAACATTGATGAAGCGGGACAAAATTGATGGGGGGAGGGGTTGTCTTGTTGAAAAAAATTGTACTAAAGCAACAACATTTTATTATCAAAGAAAGCAAAAATTGTATTGCATTATATTTTTTTTAAATTTCAACGTATATGAAATTTACAAATATAATAAATATACAGATGTCCACGGAAAAACTAAACACCCTCTAAGAATCTAAATGTTTTTCTTAAAATCGCTAAAACACGTAAACTTTAGATGGAAGGGGGACAACTTTTGGCGAAGAAATGATCTCCATATCTTCAACCCCCTAGCCGCAGGGGTGCCAATCCTAAAATTCCTAAATTACACTAGGGGGTTGAGTGATACCTCATTTACAAGCGTACGTAATTTGCATTTCAACGGAGTATCAATTTTTGAAAACCATAGATTCGTTTTCGAGAAATTAGCTTTTCAAGATAACTAAAGATATAAAACAAAAACGACAATTTAGTTAGAAAAACAGTCAAGATTTATTTGAGAAGTTGTTGCAAATGGCCTCCCGCAACTTCCATACAATCATACAAACGTTGCTCAAACCCACGACGTACAGTTTGAAAAATTTCAGGTGAGACTGCTTATACAATTTATTGTAGCCCGTAAATTTTCTAAAGACGTCGTGGGTTCGAGCAATATTTGTATAATTGTATGGAAGTTGGGGGAGGCCATTTCCAACAGTTACTATAAATCTTTAAAAAAATTATTCTTTGGCATATTTCTCATTTGGGTGAATTTTTGTAGTAGGTTACTGTCGTTGTTTAAAATAATAATAATATTGATTGATTCAAACACTGTATCATCTGTTTAACAGCCTGTACTAATTGTTTAAACAAACAGAATAATTAAATTAGGAATTAGAAACGTATTTTTACTTTTTTACAAAATGTCATAAAATTTTCCGCAAGACTGTTAAATTATATTTTACACATAATATGGATTTCAAAGTTTCAACACTTAATTTTGTTTTATATGATGTCCACACTTTATTTACGGTAGAAAAAACGCGTTCAGTCGCAGCATTAATCCTGGTAAGGACAGTGCTTCTTCCACAATTTTTAATACGTTATTGTATAGAACATAGTTTGATTCAAAATGATGAAATATACACATAATTTACAAAAACTTAATCTTTCTAAAACTCGGGACTTTTTTAAAAGGCCGCGGGACGCGGGACAAATTGTTAAAAATCGGGTCTGGTCGGAAGCATCCGTCAACCCTTGTTAAAAGATATGCCAAATAAACACTCTTAAATTTAATATTTTTAGCAGCAGCGGTTTCTTTAAAGTTAGTACGTAAAATTAAGTTTTTTGAAGTAATCGCTAATTATGGCGGAATGCATGAATCAAATTAAAAAAAAAGTTAGATGTCAAAAGAAACCCTTAAAACACTTCGAACTATGAAAACAGATATTAGGTGTCCCATTTAAAAAAATTACTCGTGACCACACAGATCTTTTTCGGGACAGCCTGTATATTCCAAAATAATTTCCTGAAATGCTCATTTATCTCTAGTTAAACACTGTCTTTCGTCGAAATCTCTAAGTGTAACAAGAAATCAGAAATCGAAGATCGGAGCTAATATGCAGGATCATGTATATGTATATTGTTTTTATGATTCTCTTTGACTTTGTCCGATATATTTTATTACCGATCGTTGTGCGAATAAAAAATATTATTATTATTATTTTCGTGTTTTGTTAATGGTTGTTTGCTCAGGAGTAAAAGTATAATTTCAAGCAATTACAACCAATAATCTGATACGTATTATTATTATTATTATAAAATCAAAAACTAGCTATATGAGTGGAGACTAAAAGTCAGTGAAACTACGTTCTAATTTTATATTTTTGTGAGATCCACCACAATCCTTTTATGGGTGCTCTTCGTCGAAACAATTGAAAAAGCTTGCCATGCAGTACAAATATATATTTTTTTTATTATTCCCTAAGTAATCAAGACAGACATTGTATAAGTATTATTATATGTTGTAAATGAAGTTAACAAAATAATTATTCCTGTTGCAGTTCACTAACTGAAATATATTTTTTTTTTACAAAGACCAAAATTCCTATAACTATTTATGTACCAGTTATATAGAATTTAAATTAAACGTTTGAAAATACCTAAATATTTTTAAACTTGTCACTAGCTTTCATTAAATGGCAGTCAGCTACAATAACGCTTTGATATTTTTCGAGACGAGCAGTATTGTGTAAACGGTTCACTGAATCAAAAGGTTTGACGTTTAAATAAAAATATGATGATTGCGATTTCAGCTATACTTGTCAACCAATCAATCAACGCAATGAAAATTCATTCAATTAAGTTCAACAAATCATACGTGTAAATGGTCGATGTAATTCACATTAATTCGTTCGAAAATTGCAACTCGTTCGTTATTTTCAAGTACATTAGATTGCGGCGTGAATAAAAAGGCAAAAGTGCAATAAATGTCTATTTATAGATACGCTTAAACCAGGCCATCCAGGCCCATAACTTTTTTATAATTTTCCTCTGTTTTCTATCCTTAGCTTTCATTCTGCATCTTGAGAGGAAGAAGAACACTTTTTGCACGTTCTTTCTGAATTTGTGTGTGAGAATGTGCACATTTGCATTTAATTTATCTGTTTTTCTTCTATATCTTGCATAATGGCCCCTCTCCATTTTCTGCTGGGACTACCCTTTTCTTGATATTTCATCTCCTCTTGTTCCTAGGTCCCTTTGTTTAGCAAAATACTGCTTGCACCCTTTCTAATATATCATCTTCTTCTACAATTAAATTTCTGTCTTTGTCTTTATAGTGCACAGGTTTCGCCTAGGAAACATTTCTTATCTCTTTTATTAAAAAAGTTCATAATTCCTATTATATCGTTCGTTTCTGTTCTCTGTATTTTTTTGTCTTCTTTTTTGTTCCTGGTACATCTATCTGGCCTCTTCTTTCCATGTTCGCAGATATGTTTGTCTTATTCCTTTTCTCTATTTTTCTATACATTACACGTTACGCGTCAAACCATTCCTTTTCCATTCTTTACTATTATTTACTTGGTGTTTATTCGGTTGCACTTTATAAATAACCTCTCCTCCTACCGTTATGTTTGTGTCTCCTATTATTTGTATGTTATGTTTGGGAAGCTTATTAATTAATTACCTCCTCTATTTCTTCATAAAATTTCCTGTAGTGCTACTATCTTCATTTTAAATTTCTTTATTTCTCCTACCAAATTTATGATTACCTCGTCTTCGTTTATTCCTTGTAAATTCTATGTTAGGTATTTTCCTTTTTCCGAATCGTTAATTTTCCCCATATCCTTTCCCGTTGCCTTCTCGTCTTCTCATCTTTGTTTTCTTACATTCTTTTCTATATGTGTCTCTATTTTTTACAGTTTTCATTTTTTCTTTGTATTTATTCACCAGCATTTTCTATTACAGTATCGTTTCAGCTGGACGTATTCTTAATTTTTTTTAGCTACTGAATAGAAAAATTATTTTCCTGCTTTTCGGAATAGGAAGAAATTTTGATAACGTGTAACATGGCGTTCCCTTAATTTTTTTGTAAATTTTCTTTTTGGCAAACTTGATGAAAGTTTTGAGTTATTGTTTGAAGCGTTATAATATTATCGAATTATTAGTTCGGGTCTTTTTTTCTCACTGCCGTTTTCATTTGGATTTTATTGGTTATTTCAATATTTTAAGGGACGCCTTCAGCAACGTCAATAATCTTTGTTTTATTCGTGCATCTTTGGATGTTTAAAGTTATAGTTGTTTGACTATATTGTTGGTGTTTTATTAGAAATATTTTAAAATAATTGAGAAATAAACAATATTTCATAATCTAAATTAATTTATGAAAATTTAAAGTAACCATTCTAAAAAATGTTTGAATCAATCGTAATTTCTATAATTCGAGACTATAATTAACTATGCTTGTTGTTTTGTGTCTGTAATGGATGATGGAATAGATTGGAATTTGTTATCTCGATTATTGCGTTTCCTCGTACATGTATATTTATTTAATGCTGTAATATACTAGATTGCAATGTACAAGACAAGATTACTTACGTCTGCATATTTGAATCGCTACGGTTCCTTATTTTGCATACAGGATTGTATTATTGTGCAGTCTTTGCTGTATACATAATACGAATTTTGCATGTAGACAGACATTACTAGGCATGCTTCTAACATAACATAAAAGCTTTTCATTTCGTCACATAAAAACACAATTTGGCACTTTTCCCAGATACATAGTGCATATTTATATGAGGTATTTTGCACCTTTTTAAACTATTGTACATTTTAAAAAATTTTAACATTCGTATGTATAAATACATACAAATACAAACTTATTTTGTGTGTTTATAATTTTCAAATCTTACTAATATTAATATTTTTATTTTAAATATTTTACATCATATTAGTATATTTGATATAACATTTCGTATATTACGTTTCGTATATATTAGATATCAAATATACATATAAGGGCTGTTCATGCAAAAAATTCCGGACGGTTTAGGATTCCATCGACCAATTAGTACACTCAGTTTCATTTGTGACTAACTTCAAGCGACTGAAGTTCCCTCTGTGATAGGGCTGAGAAATTCTGAACCGTTCGGGATTGTTTGTATAAACGTATAAACAGGCCTATAAACAAAGAAGAACTGTAGATAAACTGTATGGATTAGTGTACGAAAGGACGGAAGTTTGAAATTGACACTAAAGATGAAAAATGTCAAATTTACTAAAAAATGTGTTTTATCTTAGAAACTTTAATCTATGTAGTAAAGATAGATCCACCTTTTTTTGTGGATTTAGATTCTAACCTCAGATCCTCTGTATAATATTTATTTACTATTGGCAAAGATTATTAATGCGTCTTCTAGTTATCTTTAATTCAATCTTTTAAAATGACAATGAGAAACATTTTAAAAATTTGAGGTACACTAAATCACGTAATCAAATAAATAGCCAATTAAGAAATTATTATATGGAAAGCCTCACAAGTCGTCGACGAATCTCATTCCGAGATAATGTAATTTTCGACTAATGTAAGGAAGATTCATGATATCGATGTTCAAACATTACACACTTCGACTGTATTGAATATATTCAATTTATACACTAATCGGTTGACACCATTTGTGTCTTTGTGGTCTTGCAGGCCGTATCGAGCGCTCGACTGCATCTACTCGCTTCTTTCCTTCTATCGAATGATTGATGGAGGTTGCATCCCTCTTTCGTTTTGGACGTGAATCCTGATAACGACCGCTGATAACGATGACATCAGCATTCACCTCATTATCGTCCACAGCTCCGGCATCATTTACACTGATTTTCGTTTCGAAATCAATTCAATTAAGTTTTGTTACGAGTGTCGGATACAGAGTGAACGTTTAGTTGTTTTAACGATTTTCCTTTGTGAGTAGGGATTTTGTGCGGGGCAGGAAATCAATCATGTTACCGTGTTGAATGGAAAAGTATATATCATCAAGTAGAATGAGTTCGATTTAGATTATTACTAGATTTATTGGTTTCAGTTACTTTTTTTTTAAATAAAAAAGTCATTTTGTAATTTATATTGTATGCGACAGTAAAATTTGAAATGTTACATATAAAGATTCAAACATTATAGTTTTAGAATTTCTGTGCCAAAACGTGAATATATGCTTTTTACATACATTGAATAATTCAGTGTTCAATCATCTACAAGTACAGTACTGTAAATTATCCATAAAATAGGGACGATATAAATAAGAATTTAGTTTCCTTTTGCCATTGACAAATTATGCATTATGCAATAATTATACATGTCATTCATTGACAATTTATTTTAATTTGCAATCGGCACTCTGAGCCCCCTTTATGTCTCGTCAGTCAGTTTCAATCAAGGTGTCACAGTGAGCAATGCACAGTGAGAATATAATTATCAAATTTCTCACGAACGAATGCGTTGTCCCTTCTGAGACTTTTTCCAGATTTATAACCAAATCATTTGCAGAAGGATGAAATCGTGTTAGCCGTTTAGCAGACAAAGTAATCGACATATTGAACAGTATTTTTTTATCGAAAAATTAAATGCGCAATTAAATTAAACTAAGTTTGCCTTTTCCAAGATAATGATGCATAAAACTACTGTAATCTTACAGCTTTACAAAAATTGAAGTGGGATGTACTACTATTTCATCCACTATACAGATCCGACTGGGTATATAATTTATTTGGAAAGAGATTTGCAGAAGCAAAAGATTTAAGAATCATTGCAGCTGTATAAGTTTCCAAAGTTGGCGTTGTTTAAATAAATCTTTGAAACTCATTTAAGTATTTAAAAGTACGACTGTTGACCAATGTTGTTTCTTTGTATCCGCCTATGAAGAAATTCCGTACTCAATAAATAATAATTATAAAGTATTTAAGAATGATATATTGAATATTTTGTTTTTGAATTGAAATGTAAGATAGGATGATTTTTTTCAAATTCTTGGTTGTAATTGTTTGAAATTATAGGTACCTTTTATTCGTGAGCAACCAGCAAAAATGTAAAATGAAAATGTAATAAATATATTGTTCATTAATAAACTTATAATAATTATAACTATAATTATAACTATAATTATAACTATAATTATAACTATAATTATAACTATAATTATAACTATAATTATAACTATAATTATTATACTGAAAATTAAACATTTGAAACCTTCGAATTTTATTATTTCTTAATTTAAATAATGGAGTTTCAACAAGTATCCTCTTCGTCAATCAATTATCATCAGATATATTTTCGTTTAGCATTTTTTATTTTATAAATAATTTAGTTTTTAAAATATTTATCTTTTTAAAATGCATCATAAACGATTATTATTATTATTATTATTGATTGTAACCAAGTGTGTATTCTTGAGCTTTTTTTTTAATAACTTTGCACCATATTAATCAGCCTTGAATTTTAAGTTTGCTATGTGTCTTTCTAAGCCGATATTTAAAATTTCATGGTTTAAACATAAATTTAATTTTACGAATTTTGCGCCAAATTAAAATATGCTAACAGTGTTGACACGAAAAACTTAGTTTTAAAGACAAATATGCCAAATAAACATATTATACTGAACTGAATCCAGTTGTATGACCGTTTTCGGCAACTTAATATCAAACTATTCGAATAAATGACACTGCCCAGTAAATTAGTAGTATTCTTCAGATATTTAAATGATGCGACTGCCCTACCCGCCTGCATAAGTAATAAAAGTCGTCGGTGAATAAAAGAGCTTTCATGTCTGCATCTCTCCCATTCTTCACAATTGTAACTGTAATAAAATACAATGGAAGAAAGAATTAAATTGAATAATGTTAAGGTCAATTGAATTTGTTCAAGCGGATTAATTTTTAGATCGTGTCATGAAACATAAATTTTACTGGAACAATTTAAATATTTCGTAATTCGGCTGTGTGAAATGATGTGTGATAATTACTGATGCTAATCGCCGTAGCGTAAACTAAATAGATACTCCGGTATAAACTGTAATTACGTGTAATTACCGGGCATTACTGGCACAACCAGTGCCCTCTAATGTCAAAGTTACACGAAAATATAATTTCGGGAAAATTAGTTCGTTGGATATCCGAATAAAAATACCCGTTAGTTTTTTTTTTAGCTTTTTAATCGAAGTTGTAAAACACGTAATTCTGATAATGTCAATATTTGCACGTAATTTTCTTTTCTTTTACATTGCAGTAAATTCTGCATACTAATTAAGTAAAATTACAGATTTGTTCCCACAAGCATGTTTATTGTTATTAGCTACTTCTTTTTTCATAGTTAAACAGGAAGTTTGATGTATAATTATATGTTTGTTGACTCTAATGTGGAATGTTTATTATCCGATATGGGAAAGTGTAAATACACGTATAGCAAAATTATTTTTACATGAACGATATAACACATTACATTATGGTAATATACAGCATGGTTCTAAAACGACGAAGTTTTTATTTTATAATAAATTTTTGTAAATTGTCAACATAGGGTTACAGTTGCAAAATTTTAATATTGTCTCAAAATAACTAATAAATTAAAAGTATACTGCTTGATTTTTCCATTTTTCTGGGTATTAGTATAGGTCGGAATATTCCATCGATTTTAGGAATTAAGAAAGTCACATTGACAACAATAAATGTTAACGGTTATAGAATTTATATATTTCAAGTTTTTTAACGATTTCAAAAAGTTTTGTTTAAATGTGATAATTCTCATAACACAAGGTATTTTCCTTGTGTTATGTTATTATTAGTGTCTTCCACATCATAAACTAGAGACAGACAAACGGAGATGTCTATGCCGTTATGTTATTTTATAATTAGATATAGGGTTATATTAAAAGAATTAGCAAGTTACTTTTTACAAATATTTTATATGTATGACAGGTCATTGAGAAGTCATTGAGGTAGTGAAAAAATACTTGGGATGTAGTGACAGAGAATGGATGTTATGCTGAACATCTTAAATATGTATGTAAGAAAGCGGAAAGGCAGAAATGGCGATGAGAAACGTTTTATGGGATAAGGCGGGTAGGAACTTCGAGAAGTATATGGGGGTATATGTATGGGGTTGAAATATGCGGTTGTAACGGATGGAAAATGTTAAGAAAGAGTGTGGTAGGGGGGATTGAGAAGAGCGTTGGGTCTGGAGAGGACCACTTCAGAACACCTGGTATTGAACGAAACAGATAGAGAGAGGTTTGGGATAGAGGCAGGCAAACGAGCGGTTAGGTATGAGATGATACTAAGAGAAAGTGGGGAATATTATCTAGCGAGAACGACATTAGAGGAAGTAATGAGGAGAGGGGAAAGGAGAGCTCCAAATGGGAGCAGAGTGGGATACGAATGTATGAGAATATGGGGGAGATAAGAGATGTAGTTAAGGAAGTGGAAGATGGATGGGTGGTGGTGGAGAGGCAAGGAAGTTTCAATAAAATACAGCATGCAAGATAACAGTAGAAATAAGGAGATTTGTGTGTATGGAGAAAGCCAGAATATCTGTGTGAATGAGGAACGTATAAAGCAAGATTCAAATGTGGAAATAAGGATAGGGCAAATAAATATTGGATGGAGAGTGAGTATCGTAAATGTATAATGTGTGGAAACGTGTGGATGCATTGGATAACGCATGCATTGGCAGAAATTAAAAGAAAGAAGGACGGGATTATAGGAAATGTATGAATGAAGCGGGGGTTGGGTTAAGAATCTTGGAAAAAATAGAAGAGACATTAAGAAGAGGAGGACCACAG
This sequence comes from Lethrus apterus, assembly GCA_018397195.1. Lineage (NCBI taxonomy): Eukaryota > Metazoa > Arthropoda > Insecta > Coleoptera > Geotrupidae > Lethrus > Lethrus apterus. The sequence goes on along the minus strand of JAFFZR010015136.1, from coordinate 9,822 downwards.
GAAAATTTAATGTTAATATGAAGGTTAATTAATTGTTAATAGATAGTAAGATGCCAATAAAGGTTTTTTTTACATATATGACATCTCCCAACCCAGCATAAATTGATTTCATGACCAATGTTGAAAATTTGTAAGCTAATGTTGGGGGCGGGGGGAATAATTTTTAACGATCTACTACAAGTAATGACTTTTAACATAAATCGACATGATTACTGATGGTAGATGCTGACTTGTAACACAAATTATGTCCATCTGTTTCCTCACAGAAATAATTACAGAGATGTCAGAAGAAATGTGTTATAAGAAGTTGATAGGACAGGTCGGGTCAACCTTTTATTTGTTGCTGACTTCTACTACTTTTCTTGAAAGCGTTAATTACGGAAATTAAATTTTTGTTATTCAGTATGCAGTTTCCATCAGGTAAACGCACCTCCCATTACTAAGAATCATGAATGTAACTACTTACCTAAAAAGAAACGTAGTTTCACAAGAAAAATGCATATAATGAAAAAAGTGGAAAAACAAATTCATAAATGCAAGAGTCTTGTCCCAAAAGATTATTATGATTTTGTTGTGGAAAACACAAAAGGAATTTTATATTTTAAGAACATAGTCTGACTACTATGTATGATTCGATAGGGATGATTCTATTTGATTATTTGCTCCATAACTGTTTTTGTATTGCATTGTATTTTGGGTTGGGCATTTATAATGTTTCTGGATTCTGGATTCAAGATTTGGAAGGTGTGTGGTCCAAAGGCCATACTAGGTGCGAAGGCCACATTAGCACTTTGGTCTCTAAGGTGGGCCCATTTTACCATCCCTCTGTCCCCTACTCCCCATTAGTCTTCCAGACAGCCGATGGTGTCGATCGGCTTGAGAACCTTACCGGGTAAGGTGTCGTTTAGCCCGGCCATAATCGGCCAGAAGTCCCCCAGTATGGATCTTCTTATCGATGCGAGCGTCGGACAGTGATATAACACATGTTCCGGTGTTTCATCTTCTTTAAGGCAATCGCGGCAGATGGGATCGTTTACGACACCCAAGTTATGTAGGTGCTTATTCAATCGGCAATGTCCTGTCCAAAGCTCTACCAGTTTTCTTAGGTGGGGCCTTCTCTGCCCTAGGCAGAATTTTGCTCGCTTCTGGTAAGGTTTCTGGACAGAGGTCTTGCTTTGTGAGGGCTGTTTTAGTCGATTTGGTAGGACGATCGGCCCGAGGATCGGAACCTAGCCGAGCTAGCTTGTCCGCCTCCTCATTGCCGGGATTACTGAGTTCCACGTCATTTTTCTCAGACAGACTCTCTAACGCTAGGTGGCACTCCCAGATTTATAATGTTTGTATTTTTTTGTTTCCTTAATGATATATAATTACAAATTTTTAATTCCGAAATCACTTTCTTCGAATCATCCGTATTATGCAATCCACAACGTTTCGTATTTGCAGAAGGAAGCATTAAGTCTAAATTTTCTTTAGGCCTCAAATATGGTTTTTATGACGATGCTAACAAGTTTTTTCTTGATTATCAAACTATACTTCAATTAATTTTCTTCAATTTCAGGTCATAATTACAGTGTTTTTTTTTTCACAAAATTCCGCCCATTGGTTAATTCGAATCGATGTTGATTATAATAACATCTTCAAGCTTAACCGCTACTATTTTGTCTTAATTTAAACAGTACTCTGTTCAAGTGTTTCAGATATTTATCTATATGAAATGACGCTTTTAAATTAATTATAGCGTTATAGCTAATGACTTTGTGGTTCAAAAAGAAAATCTTTATATCATTTTTGTGTCATGAAAATATATAAAAATTTAAATTACAAATAAATAACAAATTATCCTACAATTTTTTGCTTTTTGTGAAAAATGAAAATGAAAACGTTATTTCCGTTTGAAAAGGAATTAAATGAACTACAGCTTCATTGTATACTAACCAACCCATCTCTAAACATGCAGAAAATAAAGAGAATGAGGCACTATACCGTTAAGCAAAATATGCGATTTTATTAAATACAATGCGGCTTACCGTAGAACTACAATTCGTGATGTGCTTCTGTCGACAATGTTCGAATTAACTTTTATTTCCGAATCGGAGAACACTCATTATGAAAATAAAGGGCTTGGTTATTGTTTGCGTTACAGTTATCTTTGTGTATATTCCGGGGTTAATTATATGTGTTTATTCTAGAATGCACGCCAAAGTTGTTGCCCATCTCCGTTTTAAATAACTTGAACATTTTAGAAACGGCACGGTTTCTCATTAAAATTTCTTGTTAGGTTTTACGCTAGTTTTCGTATAATATCCGTTCATGTGAATGCATCTTGTTAAAAATCTCCCGTACTATGAAGGATGATCATTCTGCTTCGAATTACGTAGAAGCGTAATGAAATTTGTTCATGGTCGAGAAATTGTAATTTGCTTTTATGATAAATATTCTGTTGAATGATTGTGAAGCATTTGTACGCTAAAAATTACCTTTGAAAACTTATCATATGTAGTTTATTATTTGTGATAATTATTATTTTAGTTTTTTCTAGAATATGTTATTTTTCTATCTTTGATTGTTTAATTTTGTTAAACACAAAAAATTTGATTGATAAAAAATCATTTACAATGTATGGGAAGAGTAAATGTTGTTTATTATAATATTTATATCATTTGTCAATTGTTCCAGTGAAAAAATAGTTCCAGGAATGTATATTTACTCTCTATTGAGATTCTTTGAGCTTTCATTCCCTTATAAAATGTGCTTCTTATTCAGCCGTATTCCTGTTTTAAATCTATAAAAGCTGCATGTACAGTATTGGAATACAGTATCCGGACACCCACTCCTATCAATTTTCGCGGCCATCCTGATGTTCCTATTATTATTTTACCCACATTTTCTTCTAATTTCTTTACATGCTTCTCTGCTGTCCACTTCCATGTTTTTGCTGGCAAATGCTTTTCCTCAACTCCTTCTTCCGTTTTAATTTCGTAATACTCTCTTTCACTAACCCTTCCTTTATTTTCGGTCGTTCGTCCCATATCTCCCTCCTTGTGTCTTTTTGTCTTATACTTTCCTTTGAGACCTGCTGATTTTATATATCTTTTTGTACTTTGACTTATGCCCAGTTGCACCAAGCTACGATTAATTAATCCGTATTAATTTCTATAGAAACCATTGTCATGACTATTGTTATAATAATTGTTCCTATAGAAAATAATCGAAGATTAACTAATTTGCGTTGGTGCAACTCGGCCTTAATCATGTAATATAATCGAAAGTATTTAATTCAAAATACCATTGACTCGCCCGATTATGGATTAGCTAAATGTACAATCACGTACGTACTCAAATACATAAACATTGCTACTTACCTCTTAAAATCTACTCCAATACATCATTGACGACGAATTCACAGAGCCATACTATTATTTTTCAATACTCGGGGAATCCTTTCATCTATATAAGTTAGGTCTCGCTCTATATACAGCGATTCGCTCATAAGTTCATAAAAAGGATACGCGTATATTCGTTGCGACTTACGAAACGAATACTTTCTTTGAAATCCTTTGCTGTAGCATCAGCGTTTACTTACGAAATGTGAAACAGTGGGATTTCTTAAATGAAGGAAACAACTTTCATGAACAAAAATAAAAATTCCATATTAAAAACGACGAAATATTAAAAAGCTCTCTGGCTTACACATGAAATAAAAATCGAGTTTAAAAGGAAAAATATGTTGGAAAAACACAGTCCTTCTAACTCTTATAAATCTCATTCTCATTACGTACTATAGTGAATCATTTTATGTGTTGTGTAATCATTAATGTCACGCCAATAAATTAAATAAATAAAATTATTTATTTGTTATGGCCATATGATTGGTTTAAGTTATTTATGTACATGTCGTTAACATTAATATCATGAGACCATCTATAGCAGGGGTGGGCAACCTTTTTTATAACATGGGCCAGAATAAATTTTACGTTTTCCGCGGGCCGTAGTAGTTAATTGACACCTTCTTGTGACCTATAATTTTTTAGTTTGCAAATATGAAATAAATAAAAAAATTTTAAAAATTATGTACATGTTGCGTTTATAATCAATTCACACTAAAAGAATTACAATGAAAAATATTTATTTATAATTTCTTCTAAAGATCTGGCGGGCCGGATAGAAACTTTTCGCGGGCCGTAGCTGGCCCGCGGACCGGGGGTTGCCCACCGTTGCTAGAGGCAATCCCGAATAATCCGGGTAAATTCGGAAAACTCCGGGCAAAATCCGTCAAAAATCCGGAAACTCCCGGCAAAATCCGGGGAACTACGGACGGAGTTCGGAAACTCCGGGTAATATCCGGGAGAACCCCGGGCAAAATCCGGGGAAAGCCCGGACAAACTCCGGGGAACTCCATACAAAATCTTGGGGGAACTCCGGACTAAATCCGGGGAACTCCGGGCAAAATCCGGGGAAAATCAGGACAGCTCCGGGGAATTCCGGGCGAAAGTCCGGGAAATTCCGGGCAAAATTATGGACGCACGTCTTGCTATGTGCGTTTATATTCAATTCAAACTAGAAGAATTACAACGAAAAATATTTATTTATAGTTTCTTCTAATGATCTCGCGGGCCGGATAGAAACTTTTCGTGGGCCGTAACTGGCCCGCGGGCCGGGGGTTGCCCACGGTTGATCTATGGGATCAAATTAATCATATTAGGATACGTCCAAGCCAGGCCTGTTTATATATTACAGATTTTCTACGTAATCTGTTTATGAATTTTCTCATGCTTATTTAAGCTAAATCACAGGTTGCCTAATTAAATTTGCGATAACCCCTTACCTGTGGTGTGGTGTTTTACCTCCATGTAAATTCATGGGAGCACTAATTCTCACAAATTATTTATATTTCATTTACGTTTCGTTAAACTTGTATATTAGTTAATTAAATGAAAATCCTATATTTATTATTCAATTAATCCTTGTCGACATATCAGTCGTTGACATCCACGATCATAAATTCAATTCGGTCATTGAACATAAATAACGCATGCAATGCCGGCGGACGTGTATACAAAAAATATTGATGAGAAAGTTGTAGCGCGCTTTAAATTGCATTTTTGGAAACGTAGGACATTAAATAGCTTTAAAATAAATAATGAATTTGATACACTTTTTAGGTATTTTGTTAGTGAAATTGTTTTGCAAATGCTTGCTTGGCAATATGTGAAGAAAAAATTAACCATTGAATGTTATTGGTGCATCTGGTTGTAATGCTGATACCTTAAAACTTTGGATTTACTGTTTTGTTTTTGTGTCGTATATTTTATCAAAGTTTAACCATCTGTAGCTCCGACTTTACACAGCCTATAATTATGCTTCCTCTTTCTTGGGAAATGTGGAGTTCGGTAATGAGTATTCTGTAAGAATCCGGTTTTGTGATCGGTTATTATGTGTCCAACATACGCTTCTCGTAGGAGGGGTTATATCTCAATTTTCTCAATCATTTTGTACAATATTGACTACGTCGACAGTATATCAGTATGTGATTTCTTGCATTGAGCCAAATTTGTTGAATGTGTGTCTAAAGTAGAATTAGTATTTTTGGACGAGAAAATTAACGCTTGGGAGAATGTTTTGAACGTTCAAAACGATTTAGATCTTCTAAATTATAAATAAAGTTGGATCAACCTTTTTTTGCGGATTTATATTTGAGTTTACCTAATAGGTGAGTTTAAATGAAATATATTAAGGTATTTTACTTTCGATATATACAGATTGTCCATAAAGTCTGGACACATAGGGAATAAGGAATATTGATATTTATTAAAAACATTTCATTCAGTTGAAATATTCATTAGCTCTTCTATATGAAATTCACGCGAACCCCATGTAATAAATCCACATTGCGGTCTATTTGAACACATTCTCTCCTTATACGTTCAAACTAGTGTGTTTTATCTGTAATTTTGGTTGAGTACTTTTTCCTCCTTTAACGTACCCCAAAAAAGTCTAGGGGGCTAAGGTCAAATGACCGAGGAGACCATTCTACCATGTCTTCCAATCACATTAGGAAAAGTGTCATTCAGCCAATCCCTTACGACCTTGGCGAAATGGGGAGAGGCGCCATCCTGTTGGAAACAGTCCTTCACCTAAACCTTCAAGTTGGCTTCAGCATGGTTAGATAGTACATGCTGATGTTTGAGCTATTTCCATCGTTGGAATCGAGATGATCCATTTGGGTGATACGACGTTTCGGCAGACAATATTCTGCTGTCTTCAGGGTAGCCCCTAGAAGGACTGTTTTCTAACTCAAACTTATATTTGAATGTTAGATGTTACTGTCACCTGTGTCATCCTCCTAATGCTGTCAAGTATTATTGGTATCCAGACCTCTTTGATCTCGAGGCTTGGCAGTTGTGGTCATATAAAAGAGGTCTAGATACCAATAATACGTGACAGCATTAGGAGATGACACAGGTGACAGTTACATGTTTAAATATAAGTTTGAGTTAGTCCTTCTAGGGGCTAACCTGAAGGCGGCAGATATTGTCTGCCGAAACGTCGGATCATCCAAATTGATCATCTCAATTCCAACGATGGAAATAGCCCAAATATCAACCTGCATCCATCGTCAATAATTTCACGTCACGAGATGACTAGATAGGTCTCACCAGTTATATGTTCATCGAAGAAGAATGGTCACAACACATGAGCTTTCCACAAACCACACAACACCATAATTCTTTGCGCTCCTTGATGTTTTGCATAATCAACAAAATGTGGGTTGCTTTGCGACCACTATCGAGTATTCTGTCTGTTGACATCACTATTCACATAAAACAAAGCTTCATCGCTGAACAGGACAGAGTCTTCGGTGAAACGATTGTTTTCATTTAATATATTGGAAAACCATTCACACTTCTCAAGCCGCCTATCTGAGTCATCCTCGGTTAAATGATGCAGGATTTGTAACTTATAAGGATGAAATTTTTGCTCTTTTAAGATACGACTGATGGTTATTTTGGAAACACCCCGCTCCATAAATGTCCTCTGAAGTGATGTTTTGCGGCTAGTATACATTTTAGCCATGACACATTCTTTTGTTTCGGCTGAGACACATTGTCCAGAACGTGATTTGTCCATGATAGTGAGCTTGAACTTTTTAACCACCTTCCCGACCGTGGAAAAGCCAAATGGTGACGCTGACGTCCATTAAATGCATCGGCTATATTTCGATATGACCATCCTTCACGTCCACTGAGAAGTACCAGTTCAATTGTTCTTCTTTCAATAAAACCATATTTAATCTGTGGAGGAAAAATAACTATAGTTACTGACATTTCCTATGTGTCCACACTTTAGGGACAAACCGTATTTGTAACAAAACGACCCTTCATTTGTAAGACGCTTGAAAAGTTCGACTCATTATTTTGTGTCTCGAACTGAATGGATTTCATTGATTTAAAGGGTAAAACGGCGTTTTGAACTTTTGATATATCTTTTTATCCTTGTACGATTCATTTCCGTTTTGTCAGGCGATTAATTACAAGCTAGATTTTTATTAGAAAAAACTGGAACTTTTCAAAAACGGTGTGTCATTGCCTTGTTTTCTCACTGCTGTTGTTCAACAACGCGGCTCCCCTTGTTTGTTGCGAAGTTTTATGTAGGTTTAGGCCAGGGGTTCTTTGCTTCTATATTGTGTTTTCACTCATTCCGATAAAACTAAATTAAAATTGATCTTCTACTTCACTTGCGCTTACATAGTACTATGAAAGTAGATACTCGAGAATTATTTATGCTTGAAACTACCTAAATTGTTAGCATTTTTAACAATTTTACAAAGTGTACAAATATTAACGGAATTTTGGAACTTCATTGAATAATTGAATAATGTTTGGCTGGTAACCCACACTTGAACTATTACGGCACGTCGGCTAAACCGTAAGTAACTAACGATAATCCTCTTAAACAGAATGAGCTTTATTGCAATTTACTTCTCATAATTAGCTTTACAGGATTAAGATTCTGAAAAATAAAGTTCAAATGTATTGCATTTCTAAACGATATGATATTGTACATAGTAACGTTTCAAATATATTTGTTTGTGCTGGTGATTGAATTAATTGAATTAATCTAATGGAGTAGGCGAAGATCCAGTATCAATTGGTGCTGAAATGAATTTATACGAAGACGTGCGCGCAAAAATGTTGGGTTGTGTTTGCTTCGTAATCGAAATATATTATTTTATTGAAATTACCTCCTTTAAGATTTTGGTAAAATTTATATTTTTTATATACAGGTGTTTCACTGGCAGGGAATTCCTCAATAACTTGTAAACAGTGACAGATAGAAAAAAAAAAAATTTCTACAAATAGTTGTAGGATTATGAGTGGTCTATAATTTAAAAATATTGTATGTATACAGGCTGTTTCGTAACTGTGATACAGACTTCAATTTTGTTTTTTTAAATACAATAACCCCTATCTTATTGTATATTTGGAAGTACCAATAAATTATGAACAAAAAAGATATAACATACTCTAGCCCTAAACTCGTTAATTTACGAGATATTTTTGATTTTCTAAAATTTATGTCACTTACATTGTTTGAAAAAAGCGATTGTATTTTAATTACCTTTTAGAATAAGTGAACGAAATTTTGAAATTTCTTAGTACAAACCTACTTACTACACCTTCAGATGTGTTTACAGTTTTATTTTAATATACTGGGTGTTCATTCCTAAAGCGCAAATTCAGTTAACTTGAATTGGGCATATCTCCATTTTTTAAATACAACACCCTGTATATATTTAGATCATTCAATTCCTATTAATAAGTGCTTCGATTTTTGTTAAGCACATCCTATGTCTATCTCTTCTACTTTTCAAGTTATTATGGTTTTTATTAAGTTTTCTTTATTCCGGTGGTATTTAAATTCTTAGCAGGCGATGATTTTAAAAATGAAGGTCAGAAAATAGATACATGGTCATTCAGAAATAAGTACAGATATTTTAACAGGTGATAGCTGACAATAGTACAACCCCAAATATGCAAAAATTACGGTCCTATGTTGAAGGGTGTGCAAGACAAAAATATTTTAAGTTTTGAGTATAACATGATAATAACGCCGAATTATCATGAATAAAGGTTCTTTTGCAACATTTCATGTTATTTCCGCCAAAAGAAGTTGATTTTCAACCGAATGCCTATATAAAAAATAACATTTTTCGAAAATTTAAAATGAAGGTAGGACTGCCGTTTTTGCGGATTTGGGTTTAGGTTAAGGTACGTACGGAGGAGATTGAAAGGGTAGTAATATAAGATCAAAATAAATATTTTTTCTTAGAAAACTTTTGACCAAAGATCAATAACAAGAAAGTTGCATCAGTTTTGGAATACTACTGAGATTAATGAAGAATCAGTGATTTTTTTAATTTAAGTATTTTAAAAACAATTAAATAGCTGCTACCTTTGTTTTTAAATTTAAAAATTTTTTTAAATTTTACATTGTATAAATAACAATCAGGTATCTTCAATTCAAATTTAAAATGTCAGTTACTAGTTTGTACAGAATGTTCATTAATCGAATTAACTTTGATTTGCTATAACTTTCTGGTTACTGTGGTTTGGTCAAAAGTTTACTAAGAAACATATTTATTTTGGTCTTCTCTTACCACCCTTTCAGTCTCCTCCGTTCGTTATGACTCACCCTGTATGTATATATATATTTTTTTTTGATATATTGTTTCTTTATTAATCAAACAGAAAAAACCCTTACGGTTGGTCTTCTTATCAATGAAAGAGTTGATATGTTCATAAAATTGCAAAATTATTT
>JAFFZR010015135.1:0-41987 GCA_018397195.1 Lethrus apterus | reverse complement strand
TATTAATGTCGTCGTAGCTCTTTTGTTTTTCATTTCTGGGTTATAGTAGTATAAGAAGATTTTGTGCAAAATTTCATTTTCTACCGACTGCTACATAAATATATAGGGTGTTCCGTTTAAAAAAATCTAATTATCTGAGTTGGCTCTGAAATGTGATGCGCAATTGTTTTTTTGTGTGAAGGATTGTAATGAGCGGAAAAATCACTGTATCTTTGCTAATTTAACCGACTCTGTAGCTCCAAAAATAACGAAGATAGCAATAGTGCGCAGATAACTTTGAACATCCTGTATATTAATTATACATAAAAATTGATTCATGTCAGACTAACATCATCAGATTCTTTATCAGACATTGTTATTTGTCTTTAAACCTCAATTCTTTGTTTAGTGTTTAAGGGGTTGTACAACAGAAAACAAACGTTTGATTTTTATTAAAAGTCTGTTTTTTGTTTCGCTTTTACAGCCCTTGCAGTTTGCTGTACAAATTTCGACACGAAAATTGGAAATGTCGAGCTTTGCTTTGTTTTCGAATCTTCTGATTATTCTCTAAAATATAGAAAAGTCCCTTAAAAAAAGCTTCTTCCTACGGAGTTGCAACAATTTCCAACGAGAAGTTTAAAAACTTTTTGAATCAAAAATTCTTCACAAGTTGTCAATTTATTTAATCTTCGAGCATTTTTTTATCAATCGAGTTTGCAAACTTTATTCTTTTCCCACAACATTAATGCGTAAGTTTCTTGGTCTTATTTATGCTTTTTATCAAAGTTTATTCAAACATTGTGATTTTTTAATTTTTCTTTACGAACATGAAGATTAATTATATTTTTTGCTCTCCGATATCATTTTGATGTGGATTTCATATTTTTAAATTTTTGAAAAAACTTTCATAGAAATGTTGTTAATTGCAAAATAGAATGGATTTAAATCAGATAATGTTTTCCTTAATTTTTTAATTTTGCCCCCCCCCCCCCATTATTTTTAATTGTTTTTGTAAAATAATTTGTTTTAAAAACTCAAGGAAAAAATGATATTCTTATAATGCAGACATCTTCAAAGGTAATGTTGTCCTCCTTATTCTTCTTATTTATTATTATAATGTTTTAATAATAAATGTAAAAATATGTAAAAAATATTAATTAAATACGATTGCGAATTATGTTAAGAAATTAATTTAAAAATTTATTCTTCTTCCTACAAATCTTTTGCCCCCCAGCTCTTTTTAAAAAATATCAAAAATATATAAATGTAATATTTTATTGATTTTTGTGTTTTTGTTAAATAATATTTACTAACCGTGTTTGAAAATGTAAATTACATTTTGCTATGAAAATTAATTGTTTCATTAATTTCATTTGTGAGTTGTAACTAATAATTGTACAGTTTTTTTGGTTGAAGCTAGAAATACTTTTTTCAAGCAACTAAAATATTCGACATTTTTAAAAATCGGATAAATTCAAAACAGAAATCGCCGAAAAAAGATTAAACTTTTAATAAAATAAACACAAAATCAAAAAAATAATTATCAAGTCAAGTTAATGCGATAATCTTTACTAAAGGCTAAGCCAGGTAGATTTTGTAGAAATATGTGGTGTGAAGATCCTTTTTTTTATAAAATTAAATTATTCGAAATTAATATGAAACTTTGAAAATATTCCAATTAGCTATGTTTTCTCATGAAAGCAAACGAAATTCCCCGATCGCATTGCTAAGTTTCCACCTTCGCGTATTTAGTTAGATAATTGTCTGTCGTCAGCTGCAATAATTTCAATACGAAACACCCTTGATAGTTTACGTCTGCTCTTGGCAAATCAAATCAGAAGTTCGAGAATGTCTTGTTTTGGCGGGCACGTCTAACTTAATTATAAACGGGATCGGCGCGGCGAAGCATTCAAATTGAATCGTCGAAATGTAAAACTCGCACAAAACATTACCGAGCAATTCGAGCGAATGCATTGGCATTTTCCGTTCGATATTTTAATTTCCGGCATGGCTAACGTAAACAATTAAGTCCCGCCGACTGACGGAATAAATTATGTAAACATTTCGAATATTTATGCAAAAATAACAAACGAAAAACACAAACAAAATCGACAACTAATTTAATTATTTTTGAGTACATTTTCCTTATTGGTTTTGTAGCTTTGTATACAGGGTCATTCTGATATGATATTTTAACAGGTGATAGTTGACAACAGCCCAACCCCAAATATGCAAAAATGACGGTCCTATGTTGAAAAGTGTGTCAGAAAAAAATATTTTAAGTTTCGAGTGAAATATGACAATAAAGGTTGTTTTGCAACATTTCATGTTGTTCCTGGCAAAGGAAGTTGATTATCAACGCGACACATATTGAAATGGACACAGGACCGTACTTAGAACCGAGTGCCCATATATTTAAAAAATTTAAAATGAAGATAGGACCGCCGTTTTACTAAATACTACTAGTAAATCTATTAAACGCCTATTTTCGTAAAACGCCTAATCTATCAAAAGCCTAATCTATCAAACGCCTAATCCATCTATTGAAAGGGTTGAAAAACATAATCGTAGTTCTTGTTTGTCGTTTTAAATTTTTACCGCCTTAGTTAAATTAAAACGTACGACAAAAACGTCAAATTTGACACAAAAATAACCGAACTGTAAATAAATTAAATCTCAATTGAATCCTCTAGTTTCAAAACCCCCTAAATCCACTTTTGTGACTTTTTCAGAAATTATGAAAAATTGTGTAACTAACTTGGAGCGGTAACACGTTGATGATTTTTTTCCCACAAATTGCTTTACAGTATTAGATTCTAAAATGACACCGCGGACAAACAATATACTTACAAGAAAGTCACAATTTTGAAAGCATAGTAGCATAGTTTATTCACGTTCTGATTGGTTGATGTTGATTTAGTGGCGTTTGAAAATTATTTCCAACAGATTTGGTGGAGTTTGAAACTAAGGCAAATTTTAACAGTGAATTCTAAATGGAATTTGGTGGGTTTGACATTATTAGAGTGTACAAATCAGTAGAGATTTTTATAAGGATCCTGTTATGCTATCTAACTCATATAACATTAAAAATGGATTTAGGGGGTTTGGAAACTAGAGGACTCATTTAACAGATTTCGCGCAAACATTTATCATTATAAAAAGCTTTTACAACAAAAACGCATTTTGATTTAATAGAAACGCAAGAATTGCAATAAAACAGATTTCTCATATCTTTATTCCTATATTCAGACTATATTTTCGGTTTTTACGTGAAGAAGATTCGATTTAAAATATATAACTGTTTGAATAATATATATAATTAATATATCGATTTACATAGTTTTCATGTTTTCATAAGTAGTTCAAGAAAGTCTTCATATCGTAACTTTATTACACCATCAGATTTTTCATCCCTCGCCTTAAATTCATTAGTGTATTTTTGCATCTGCACACACGTAACGATGAACTGATCCAAAGACATTTTCTTATTTACGTGATCCGATCTGTTTACTAAAAAACCAATAAACTCTGGACTGAAGTTTATATCCATGCTTTTCAACGCCACGTCCAGTTCTGATTCGGTGAGGTAGCCACTGCGACTACGATCGTATGAATTGAAGGCGGTGACCCATTGTTTCATGGAGTAGTACAGCTGCTCGAATTCCCGTACATCTATTCCACCGTTTTTATCCAAATCGAACAATCTTACGACAAATTTGCACACGTTGTCGGAATAGTGCTTTCCTTGAAATACTTTAAATGCAGTTTGGAGATCCTTTGCGTTCAATTTCCCTTCACTTTTACCATCGAATGGTTGGATCCATTTCTGATCTAGTGCTGTTGGTGTTATTGGTCGGGGTATCTGCTTGGACTTTGGAGTTTCTGGCGGTTTTAATCCACCTGTAAAAAAACTTATTTACAACAACACATACAGGTTGTTCAAAGTTATCGGCTCACCACCGGCTTGTTGTTAAAGAAGTCACAATGATAAATTACTAAAGACGCAGTATTTTTTTCCGATGATTACAATGGCCCACACAAAAAAAAACAATTGCGCATTACATTTTCAATGGAACAGCTTGTTTATTTATGTAAGTCGGTAGAAATTATACTACTATATCCCAGAAATGAAAAACAAAAGAGCTACGACGATATTAATACAGGATCACCGCACATTAATATCGTCGTAGCTCTTTTGTTTTTCATTTCTGGGATATAATATTATAAGATTTTGTGCAAAATTTCATTTTCTACCGACTGCTACATAAATATACAGGATGTTCCATAAAAGAAAATCTAATTATCATAGTTGGCTCTGAAATGTGATGCGCATTTGGTTTTTTTTTGTGTGGACCGTTGTAACCAGTGGAAAAAATTCTACATCTTTGGTATTTAACAAAGTTAGCAATAGTAAGCCGATCACTTTGAACAACCTGTATAAGAAAATAAAAAATAAGTATAATAAGGATAACTAAGCTATGATGGTACATATTACAAGTAATAATATGTTTAACAACATTTTCTAAATTATCACAAGTCCACGTACTTATGACTGTGATTGAATATCGAAATTAAATCGCACAGTTAAGCACAAATGCGGATTCTACATTCGATCTTTGCTTTGACTGTCATAGTCACCAGAGAAGCCGAGTTCGTAAAATGGTTTTAGAATACTTTACAAATAGGCAGTTCATAAACTAAACCAGAGTATTTATTGGCATTTTATTTTCTTCTATTTTTCAATACAACTTCTTTCATTTTTTATACTTTTGCGTCATTCCGCTTACTCGGCATACTATCATCTATTTATTTGTACATACAGTAAACAATTATATTCACTTTCAAATCTTATACAATGAAACAAAAGGTGAAGAGATGACATGAAGTATCCTACGTAACAGGTAGTATTTACTAGCTACATTTTTGCAATCAAAAAAGTGGAAGATTTTTGGCAAAGAAAAAATAATCTAAAGCTAGAGGAGCCTTACAAAAACTAGAAATAGTATGTTCATGGAGACATTTCTTTTCCTAATATCATCTGGTAAGGGCGCGTTTTAAACAGATTATAATTAAGTTGTTAAAAATTAACAAATAATTGCAAATAATGTTAAATTTTCCTGAAATTAATGTTAATATACTCCGGGGTGGATTTTTATTTATTACCATGTGTTTCGACATCTCCAGACTCTTATATTTTTCTTACTTCAATTCCCTATTAATTACCCTTTGATGCGACATCCCCAGACTCTTATATCCCTTCACCTCCCAGATTTCCGCACCATACATCATCACGCTTCGTACACAGCTGCTCCATACCCCCATCACCTCCTACAAATTTCCATTTATCTTATTCCATAGTATTTTCCTCAAACCCTTTTCAGCCATCCTTGCCTTCCCACAGACATACTTCACGTGTTCCTCATAGCTTCCACTTGCACACCTCTTCTATTTCTTTCCCTTTTCACTCTATATTCACCGTCTTCCTTCTCCCCCCCCCCCTTTTTGAACACCGTAAACTTCGTCTTCTTCGCGTTGAGTTCTAACCTACTCCTATCTAGGTACCTCTCCAACCTAGTCACCATTACTTTCAGCGCCTGTTCATCTTCTGCCATTAGCACGAGGTCATCCGCAATGGCTAACGACCATATCTTCGCCTTTCCCAGTTTGACCCCACCGTCTAGCCCTTTCTTAAGCACCTCTTCCAGTTCTGATATGTACATATTAAACAGTTAGGGACTTAATGGACATGCCTGTCTTAACCCCCTCCTCGCCTCTTCTATTGTTTCCGACAACACCTTTACCCTACATCGTGATTGTTTATACAGCCTTCGTAGCCTATTTATTAGCCCTGCAGCTACTCCTTCCTCCTTTCCTCTCCATTTCCCTCCCTGCCAAGTAGTGATTTTATCAAAAAGATATTATCGCGCTTAATTAAACTTTACACCGTGTCATTAATTTAAATTTGTTATCAGGATAGCATGTCTTGTCATTTTTTGAATGAATGAATCTGTTATATCACTTGCGTTATACTGAATTACTTTACTAAATTAAAAGACTGTTAAGAGTGCAGTAAAGCCTAGTTTAAGCCTACTTTATGCACAGGTTGTAGATAAAATTATTTAAAATATTAAATTAACCAAACATTATAAAATACCTTTCATTGCAATTAGTGATTGAGAACCTTGATCTTTAACATCTTCATCGCCTGTTTCCATTATAATATTCTTATATTATTCCATAAACTTTTGACACTGATAATTTTGTAGTATTTTTTGAACTGACGTATTGTCATATTTTAGATTTTTGTTATTTAATTGATTTGCTCGTATACCACTATGATGTTATCTGATGATGCTGTGTACTTTCGTACAGCAACAGATATAGAATTCATTAATTTCAGAAATAATATATTTCAGGAACGGGAACTGAAAGACCTAAATATGTACACCATTTATTAAAGTCTAAAACAAAACTTACTTATCGTTGAAAATGAATGAAAAAACGTGTCCATAAAACATGCTTAGCGCAGAGCATAACGAAAGAACAAAAAAACTAAAGATAATAATAAAGATAAGAAATATGAACACGAGCTTAGCGAGAAATGAATGAAAAAACGTATCCTTAAAACATGCTTAGCATAGAGCATAACGAAAGAACAAAAAAACTAAAGATAAGTATAAGTATAAAGATAAGAAATATGGAGACGAGCTTAGCGAGAAATATAGGCATGGAAACAGGAAATTTCTCACAAAAACTATAAATTAACTATATAAATAAATTACTTTTTTAACGTAAACCTTAAGAATAAATTCCTAAATTACAACTAATTTAACTTATCTAATTAAATCTAACAAAAAAAACTGTTAAGAACATTTAAGGCACTTTCAGATATTTTTATTCTTATAAACTATGAAAAATATCAAGTAAAATATACGAAGCCAAATTAACTAATACTGAACAATTCTATTCGACTTTAAAAATATTTAAGAGAAGGTCACAAAAGAGGAAGATAGGGACAGGATTACAATCAGTAAAAGACCTAAAGAAACATTAAATTTTACTTCAATATCCAATAGAATGTGTTCGATAAAATTTAGAAGTATAAAAAATCAATATTATAAATAATTTACAACTGATGCCCAGCTTCATGTTTCAATTAGTAACATCAGTTGTTACGTCTTATCGGCCATGAGAAAGAAGAAGCTATAAGAATGGAGACAACTGACGTGACGGCGCTCACCATTAGATATAGCATCTGCCGTACCTAGCTTAGATCGCCATTAGTCTACAGATATGTGAGCATAAACGTTCAGTGCCTAATAAAGTAAAAATGTAGAAAAAAGCAATTTTTGAAGAAATAGAAAACAACCAATGGAAGAGAGAATGGAAAACCGACAAATTTAATGAGAACACTTGATAGCAGGTCCGGTTCTGGAGGCGAAACCGCCATCGTGCTATTTAATTTGTCCGCATATTTTTGAAGCAAGTTACCGACATTCGACGAGAAAAGACGAGCCCCGCACCGAGCCCAGCCGCCCTCTATGTTCGGCGGCCTTCGTGTATGCACGTTTTGCACGATCGACAGAACCGAGCCTGCTTGATAGCTAAAAATTAAATTCAGTTCAGAAGTTAGTTAGATAATTAATGATAGTAAAGTAGAAAAAAGTGGAGGCAATTTGAGAAAACAATGTAAGGGAACCACAAAGGTTAAAAAGTGAAAAAATAGCAATAACAAAAAAAGATAAAAACCGAGTATAAAAATGATAATAGATAACAGGAAACACTAAGAGCAAAAACATGTAATAAAAGAAAGAGAAATATGTAAAGTTCATGAATAAACAAATGGAGCAATGTATCATGGCGTAAATAGAGAGAGAGAAAGAGAAAAGAAACGGGATGACATTTTGTAATGATATACATGGAAACTTAAAGCAAATAAAGGAAAGTTAGTCTGATTATTTACTAAAGGTATTTAAAATGAAAGAAAATGAAGAAAGAACCCGATGAAGAAAGTATCAGGGCAACAATGAAATCGTTTAAAAATTACAATTCTTAAAGAGAAAATGCTAACGAGCTTTACACTTTTGTTTTATACGTCGAGAGCTTCGGATCTCCTCAAGAAGGCAACAGTCGCTCTCAGGGGAGATTTAAACATATTTCTGTTGATACACGATATGAAAGCTTTAAATTATTTTGGAGTGACATTCGAGAGTACGTGTGACGAAATAACTGAAATATTGGAAACTATAACCTGACTGTGATATCAAAATTTTAATGAATGAAACGTAAAGTAATAAAGTCAAATAAAAATAAAAATTATTTTACATTGCTGTAACTTGTTTCCAAAATATAGAAAAATATAGAATATAGAAATAAAAAAGAAAGAAAATGTTAAAATTATTCCTTATTGTGAATAGGAATCTTCACTGTTAAATTGATAAGTGGAATTGCTAATAAATTCTTCGCAGTGCAACTTTAACTTAGATGGAATGATTAAACAAAATGCTAATTAAAGACAATAAGTTCTCGTATTAATATGTATGAGTTGTGTAGCCGAGCTTAATCCATCACCGAGTTAGCGTCAAAAGTCACGAAAGAGGCGGTGAAATGACTAGCAATCTGTCCATGAGATGTTTTCATTATGGGTTCCATGACTTGTCAAATACAAGCTGGCCTTCATAAATCATGCTGCTGCATCCAGCTCTCATACATGCTTTTTTATTATTAATATCGTCTTACCTTGATCTTAAGGCATAGTCACTGCGTTAAGTAACTTAATAAGAACAACATGCAGAAACAGTTTTTATCACGGCCTATTACACGTATATCGGCTGACATGAATAAAAATGTTATTGTAACTGGAAAAATTGAAGTTAATTACTCGTAAAATTGTAGGTAACGATTTATATAATTTTGAAAGATGTGGTTGCAAATTTGCTTGTAAATATTCCGTTTAAGTTCAATTGTTAGCATTTGACAATTACGTCCATTGGTCTTTATTTCAATAACCAGATCTCTCGTAGCAAAGCTAACACTTCACAACTAGATTATTAACAATAATTGTGACAAATAGTTGCAGTGGAAACCAGTTTAGCGCTTTTATTGAGATGTGGATGCTGCGTTTCGAGTGTACCGTAACAAGCGCGTAATCCTTTCAGCTGTCTTTTATTTTGTCAGCTGATCATGACATATGAAATTCTGTATAATAAGAAATTCTTATTTTCATTTTATTATTTTAAAATTAATCATTTTCTTTAAATTATTTTTTCGTTATTTTACCACAAATATTTTTTCAAAATTTATAAATATCGGAGACTATAAATAATTAAAACAGATATATCCGTTGACATTTCTCACGTTTAGAAATAATATTTGTGTCTATTAGTGGTTTGACAAGTCCGGTGTCCAGGCTACTTTGAACTGAGCTGCTATAATAGACACATTATTAAAATTGACGGTTGAATAATACCCCTTTTAAAAACATTGATTGTGGAATAAACCGATTCAAACGGTAGCAGTTTTTAATTTTTTATTATTTGGGTTTCGAGAAAAATGCACAAAATGTCTTCATGACAAATTTCTATAATTTTCTAAACAACTAGACGAAACAAGTGGACTGAAATTTGGTTGTATTTTATTCAGAATTCCCCAAAACGCTGATAACGAAGCTCTCATGTCTAAATATGTTATAGGTCTAAAAATCGGGTATGTCAAATTGGAATGTTTTCTGCGTATTATGCAACAAATATTTTTATTTTACGCAAAGTTTTTTTTAAATTGTACCCATAGGTCACCTGTTAGGTCATTACGAAGCTTATTTTGTTCACATTTCAAAAATATCGTGTACGATTATCAAATTGCATAAGGTTAAGGTGCTCTCTCGTGATCTTTCTTGCATTATACATTTTGATAACGTTCGCCATGATTTTTATTATTCTTACAGATTTTCTGCGTCATGATATACCCTTTCACAGAACTTCGTTATAAATAATTTAAAACATTTTAAACTGCTGATAAGACTTATGATAAGGCATATATTACAGACAACAAAAAACTTATTGAGTTTTACATTTTGTATATCTGATGCTAATTGAAATAACTAAACGTACAAGTACTTAAGAATGCCACTGAGATATTTTCACCCTAATGAATGAATTAATTAATCTAAAAGTTAATTAATATAAAGGATCTCACGTTTCGATTATAATAAAAGTTATTATATGTGTATAAAAGATGTAGCTAATTATAGTTAAACATTCTGTAACCGGTAATATTAATTGTGGTACGATAATGCATGTGGCGTTGAAAAAACTTAATGCAATATCTTACACCGTTAATAATCAGATTTTTGTACAAGCAAGCAGATGTCAGCTTTATTAACTCTTCGATTTACCGGAATCATTTTATACATTGCTAGATTTAATGATGTGTAATGTCATTTATTGTACAGCCTTTTCTATTTTCTTTAGTATTCATTATAATTAACAGTTGGTAATTAGACAAATTGTTACTTTTAGTGACAATAAGTTTCGTTCATATGTTACTAGTTGTATACATATATAAACCAAATATCGTATGCTTGCGAGATATTTCGAAGAATCGCTGTTACAATGAAAATAAAACATGCAAGAATGGCAGAACTGCTCGTTAGAACTGATGACAACACTACACCAAAGTCATTATGCATCGAGTCGTTTATGTATCTCAGGTGTTCTATGCATCTTAATTCGTTTGGTCATTTGAAACTCTTTAATGGCACAGAACTATTCACAATGACACATTGAAATATTGCGCATTTTTTCTTGTATTTAATGTGCGGTAATAAAACAGTTCGTTTGTGGAGGAAAAAAATTACTAATGATTATCTTTAACCGGAGACGAATGTTAACTTTGTTCCTTTTTCTGCGCCAGTACGTTTAAATAATATTAAATCACGTGCGTCTTCGTTAGTTTAATTCACTTAATTTCATAACGCATAGACTCAAAATGTTTGCTTTTATATTAAATATAAATAGAAGACTTGTTCAAATAATAAAATTTATATTTACAGACATGCCTTTCGAAATAACATTAAATGTTATTTCGAAGGCATGTCTATAATATATGTTTATGAAAAAAAAAAATAAACCTTATGTTTGGGCATTTAAAACACTTTTTTAATTTTCCTTTTTCCTTTAATTTTTTAAGCAATAATCCTTTTCCCGTCCTCGTCTTTGTTTGTGGATCTTAACACGCTCTTTCTTCATCCCTTCACTTCACCAGCTCAGCTTCTCTCCTATTTCGTAGAATCCAAATTTCTTATATTCTTACTATCTTCATTCTTTATTGGAATTCTTATTTTTGCATCTAACCATGCTTATTATCCTTGTTTTTTTAAGATCCTTTTAATAATGATAATACTTACTAACTTAATCTTCACGTTTTTACCTCTTAGGGTGTCGATGTCTGCAGTCTTGTGGACAGTTCCTCTGCTGTGTGTACAATCCTCCATTTCTTACTATCCAACGCTGCGTTTGTTGCCTCCCTCAATAATAATAATAAAACGTATCAAAGTGGGTTAACTAGTTGACTGTGCAAATTATTATGAAACTTGATACTTTACTTAATACATAGTTAAACAGTGACCTATAGGAACAGTTTACCGAAAATAAGTTTAAATTATTTAAATATTTTCTTGCGTATAATATTAAATCCATTATTCCCTAATATTTTAGGTTTAATTACTTACAACATAGACTATATGAACAAACAGACTGTTTATAATAGAAATAAAATAACAATAATAAAAATGTGCCATAATTCGTACCCTTTCCATGACAATATACATTCCATGAAATATTCCTCTGAGGCTAAAATTTTTGAACAAAATTTCCTGGCTCCAGTTCAAATATCTCTAGATACATTTACTAGTCATGTTCAACTTGCAAAGACTTTCCAGGCTGAAATTTTGAACATATGCATACACTAATAGCTGTCGTCAGTGAACGCATTGCATAAGGTTTATTGTAAATTGTCACTAAAAAGACTAATAATTACAAAAGCTCTGCTTGTAAATGACTTCTTACTGTGTGCTCTTTGAAAGATATCCACGATAAAAAATAAAATGGGAAGATAATTTTAAAACAACACAATAACTTGATAAAATTATTATTTGATACAATTGAGAATGAGACCAATTTGTTTTTATACGTCTTGTATTTTACAATTTAAGAAATTTTTGTAAAGAAACACTTATTATAAAAATTTTAATTTAGATATTTGCCATTTACTTTAAATAATATTTCCAGGGTATTATCTTCTGAGAAAAAAATAACATCCTATCGCCTCATTATGGCATCATTTAAAAGTTTTCTATTATTGAAAATCTGCCTGCTAACACGCACTATTTTCCCCCTTTAATGCCTTGCCCCGAAGAGAAATCACGGTATCACGTTATTAGTGAGCTGTTGATTTTGTGAACTTACCGGTTTTATAAAGTGCATACATTAAATTATTTTTTTAGAATTACCGCATTTTGTTAAGAAGTGATCTGAAAAGCGATGCAAGTTATAAATGCCCAAGTTCATTACATGATCATTAATTCTTGTAATAATTAAATCCAATTTTGCTAACTCATATGGTTATATTAATAACTTGTTTTAATTGTGAATGAATCTAAAATATCTGAAAATTAAATTTTAGGATTAAATGTTAAAATGTTGAAATCAAACAACTACTTTCGATGATACTAAAAATTACCATTAATTATTTTCAAATTCAACGAGAAAGTTTTCAAGTAAAGGTGTATCAATTTAAGTGTTTAAGTCTACAACTCATCAACACCATGAATATATTCAGTTAAAACTTGCCTGTAAGTATAATATATGCTTGTGATATAATATGCTAAATGTGACTTAATTCATCATATGTACGCAATAAACACAAGATAAGCTTTATGAATTTTGTGTTTTTCTTTCTAAATAATTTTGTTAAAAGTAACTGAATACAGAAAGTTTTACACCACTCAAGCATAATTTAAACCATTATGCACATAATTTAAACTGCGGCTAATACCGGCATACTTTTATTTTACTAAACTATTTCAGCATAATATTATAAATAGCCCTACAGCCTTTAAGGCTCATGGCTTGGTTTACTATTTCTACCCATTTCTTTACTCCTGCTTTCCTTTTCCAGTTTGCAACATTTAGCCTCCTTAGGTCCTCCTCCACTTCGTTCCTCCACGTTTCCTTTGGTCTACCTCTTCTTTTTTCCGCCTAGGGCTTTCGTCAAAATCATCTTTGGTATTCTTTGATTTTCCATCGTCCAGATATGCCCTAACCATCTAATTCTCTGGGCCATTACCACTGCCATAATGTTTGGTTCACTATATAGTTCCATGAGCTCTTTATTCGTCCTTTTTTCCCAACTTCTTTCCTTTTGTTTTCCTCCGTATGTTTTCCTTAGCATCTTTCTTTCCCATATCTCTAACAATTTTTGGTCTGCCTTCCCTAGAATCCATAATTCGCTTCCAAAAATTACTATTAGTCTTATGACGGTTTTATACAATCTCAGTTTTAATTTTTTCGAGATTAATTTGCTTCTAAGTAATTTTCATGCTTCTAGCCTTGCTAGTATTTCTTCCTTTATTTCTGATTTCCTCGTAAAAACTGTACCTAGATGTGAATCTCTCTACTTCATCGAAGATGTATGTTTTATTTTCGGCGACCTGAATTTTAATTTGTTGGTTCTTCCTATATTCTCTTCATTCCACAACATATATTTTGTTAAGAACACGTTGACAACCTCATCCAAATAGTCCGTCGGAAGGATAACGCAGAATCGAAAGTTCTACAAACTTTATCTCTGACATAAAACTCCAATAACTCCTAATAACTGGAATCATCCCATCGATGCACAGATTTACGTTCTCATAAGAAATAATAGTTTAGAATTTTGGTCAAAGCTGAAAATCCTAAATTTATTGTTCAGTAAAAATAATAATAAATTATTTCTTTCAAATCATTGAATTTTCCATAAAACATTTTTTTTTAACTATTCAATATTTTTGTAAAATTTCCTTATCATTTTTATTCAATTTCGGTCAGAAACGTATTAACTTTTATTCTTCTTGGTTCACTATTTGTGCAATAATTACCTTATTGTTAACTATGTAAATCTGAACACTGTTATTGTTAACTTATCCGCAAAAATGAACAAAAAACAATTAACCAAAATTTAATGAAAAATAAACATTCGACATTATAAAAATCTATTTGAATACATAATCAGAAGAATTTTTAACTTTCACATTCGTCGGATCTATCATGATCCATGAAGTCATATAAGTTACAGATATTCGCCGGCATGGGGCCCGATCAATCTTGATCGAATTCATAAATTCATAAGCACAGAGGGCTCCGATATGAAGTCATCATGCGCAGGACTGACACATAATGTTGAACGTTCATCTCGGCATGTTCCTGTCCAATGACTGGCAGAATCTTAACACGAATCGATTATTCCAGATATCGGATCGTGTATCTGAGCCGTGAGACGACCCATTATGAGCCTGTCCAAACACCGCGAGACGCTGGGGAAATCAATTAGAACGGGGTGACCAAGGTTCCCTAACTACATCCATTTAGAGAAAATATGCTATTTTTATTTAAAGATTAAAACTATAAAAAATACATTATAAAAATTATAAATTTATACACAACAATTAATATTAAATATTAATTGTTGTGTATAAATTTATGAATCACATACCAATTAATTTTTTTATTTTACCTATAAACATTGTAAAAATAATATATTAATAAAATTAAGAAATGTTAATTTGTGCTGTAAACTTTGTAAAGTATACAAAAATTGTCAATTTATATCTATCGTCAATATCAGCACATAAAAAAGGAAAGGCAATACATACATATAAAAAGGAACACTTTTTTTTGTTTTTCTTTCTATACGAATTCTATAGAGAATTTAAAAAGTTGATATTTATCGAAGTTGTATCAATTTATAGATTTATTACTTACGTAGTGTAATTGAGCGTAATTCAAGCTTTGTTTTAATAGTAAACAATCAAATTAAAGTATCCTCAAAACTCGCACAAAACCCAGAAGAAACACAGAGCACGAGGAACCTGCATACACACGTCCACACCCATCGTTTTTTTTTTTTTTTTATAGGGTACAAAGAAAACAATATGCAACTATAAGGTTAGAAGAAGCAAAATCAACGAAAAATTAACAACGTAACAAAAGAACAATGGCTGCGTCGCTTTAAAATACTGTATGAAACAAAAGAAAATCTGGACGTAGAAAAGGTAACAGAAATAGTAGAAGCGGCGGAGATAACCCAAGAGGAGATAGAATAAACCATAAAAAAAACTAAAAAATCGAAAATCTCCGAAACCAGATGTGATCTATAACGAACTTATAAAATATGGAAAAAATACATTAAGTATATGAAGGAAAGATACCAAGAGAGTGGTAAACCATGCCCATCTTTAAGAAAGGCGATAGAAAATTATAGGCGAATTACATTACTCGATGCACCATTAAAACTATTAACATCAATTCTAAAAAAACCGCTTAGACTTACAACAACAAATCCCTATACATGAAGAACAACAAGGATTTAGGAAAAACGAAAGCACAATCGATGCAACATTTATGATTAGACAGTTGAGTGAAAAATCTATGGAATACAAGCCAATGTATCCATGCTTCATAGATCTAACTAAGGCATTCGAAAAAGGCGTGAAAACAGATATACTCAAAATATTAATAGATAAGAAAATTTCCACGCAAATAGTAAATGTAATCAACGATATAAATACCAGTAACACTACCAGAATAATAACTAACGATGAAATAACAAAACCTGCGAACATTAAAGCAGGTATTAAACAGGGGGACTCGCTAAGCCCCCTGCTGTTCAACCTTATAATGAATCAAATCATTGAATATATAAAAAACAAAAAGTATATAGATCTATGCACCATGGGAGGATACCGGATTACCTGAACTGATGAAAGAGGTTGGAAGACGAAAGAATAGTGGCAAGATTTAGGTGCCGAAATGAGGAGAGGCCCAATAAATATTGATGAAATAAATAGTGGCCAGCTGGACACGAAAACTAATCCCCAATTTGGAAAAATGGTTGTCGTGCAAGCACCGAAGGCTCGGGTACTTTGTCTTTATTGATATTGAAGGGGCACGGTTCCTTCGGTAATTACGTTCATTAAATAAGGAAGTCGCCAGACGACAGGTGTGGGTACTGTCTTGAAGCCGATTCTGCAGAGCAAACCGCCTTCAGTTGCCCCAGGTTCGATGAATCCAGGCGGGTCGTCGAGATCAAACTGGGAGCGGAGCTGAGTCCGGAAAATTTCGTAGAAGAAATGATGCAGAGTAAGAAGAACTGGAAGTGTGAAGTCAGAGCGACACCTAGCCAGCCCATCGAAGTATATCCAAGAGGATGATTCCGGGGGGCCGAGCTTAGTGGCGAAGAAACGAGGGGTTTTATTGGGTAGACCGTATATTGCAACAACCGCACGGGAGTCCCACACTATTGCGATGCGATAGAGCCGAGCACGCAATGTCCCTAAAGGATTTCCCCTGACAAAAAAAAAAAAATACTGGATGGGAGAACAGTATGGCCAAAGCAGATTTTGTGCAGAGGGAAAAGACGAATGGATGCACTGGCAGACGGGATGTGAGCAAGTGAACGAGGAGGAAGACAAGGAAAGTGGAAAAAGACGGTGGAGGATCATGAACGACACAGGAGAAGGATTGGAAAGATTGAAGAAATGGAAAGAGAAGATTGATTATGAAATTAATGAAAATTAGATATGTCAAATAAAGGTTTTTTTATATGAAACAATGAGGGGTATAGAATGGGAAATAGAAATATCAACATAATCTGCTACGCGGACGATGCAATCTTAATTGCCAACAATGAATATCTGCAGACATTATCACACCATTTAAATATAGCGGCGAAAAAGCTCAACATGTTAATCTCCACTAATAAAGGTGACAGCAAAAGAACCAATAAGGTGTAAATTGGAATGGGATGGAAAGGTGATTGAACAAATGATGAATTTTACTTACCAAGAGTAGATGTATCCAGCAATAGAAACCTAAGAAACCTAAAAGAAGAGGCAAAACAATAAGTGGCAGGCACACTGAAAGGAATGGTATGAGTACCAAATACATGAGTATCGAAAGCAAAGCAAGCATATACAACACGATGGTAAGACCGGTATTTTCATATGCAAATGAAACACGAGCCGGAACAAACGCTACAAAACAAAAAATGCGAGAAACAGGGATCGTAGGAATAACAATATGACATCGACAGAGAAACACAGAAATTAGAAGGAGATGAAAGGTGGAGAACGTAGTGAAATGGATGAAGAAAAGAAAGAACAGGTTAGCTCGAGTAGACAGGTTAGCTCGAGTATGCAAGAAAGAAAGACCAATCGCAAAAAGACCTCAAAAAAGGCCGCCCAACAGATGGCATGAAAGTTAGAAATCGTCGTCTACAGAGGCTTAAACGGAAAAGGCAACAGGATGCAAATCCTATTAATAATACAGGAAGAAGAAAAAGAAGACTTCCAACTCGGTCATGTTTATATTTTTTTCCAACATTTTTGAGTTTGAAGTTTCTTGAATATTGGATTTATAGGATTTTGTTTAAATTCATTTTTATGTTTTATGTTTATAAACATCACTAAGATATTTCCTTCCACGTCAAGTAGCAACACGTATCGCTCGTGCATTTACTTTTTTAAAACCTGCATAATGATTGAGTAAAATTCTTGGAACGATTTCGGGCATATAACATTCATTTTTTAATTAATACCCCACCATTAGTGATTCAAACTTGCTATTCATTATGCCAACCTTATTAATACATTTATTCTTATAAAAAAGGGCCTTCCACCAGTATAATCAACAAATTATTATTTCCAAAAAGCGATAATGAACAAATGTTTTTCTTCGATTAATATTTTATTTTATAGTAGAAAAAACAAAAAAGTTTAATAATGACTTCCTTTTTTGGATTATTGAATTGGATAGTTACAATAAGCTTCTCTTAATTACTTATGCAAATAAAGATAATACTTTTAAATACGTGGACAAAAAAATATGATTTTTAATATTCTATAACACAAAAATGCTTCATGGAAATATGGGAACGAAAGCGATGTGTATTTCCAATTAACTTAACAACGACGGACGAATTTAAACATGATACGATTTTAAGTGGAATGAACAATCGACGTCTCGAAGTTTAATTTGGGTAATTGGACATTCATAATGTAAACTGTTTGCATCTTTCGATTAATTGCTGCGTGTGGGCGTATTAATTTTTTCAATGGTCCCTGATAGGAACTTGTCATTGCGAACTGACGGACGGTTATCCAATTCTTTGTTTCGCCTCCTCACTAATATATTACATGATTGGCTTATCCTGTAGATTGTTTTATTCATCCCCGGCTCTTGTTCTCCGACCAGCAGGATATGTGTCATTTTTACTCATCATTGATTCATAGAATTGTTTTATGTATAGGCAGATTTAACATCAATGTTTGAATTATATAAATATTATTTGCATGTAGATTCAAATTTAAATTTGGAATATAACGATAATAATAATAATTGATTCAAATATTTTTTGTTATTTATTTATCAAAGCACATTTTTTTAAATTTTAGCAAAAATTTGTATAATTTGTCCTTTAAATTTTTATTTAATATTTTCTGTCATTCAATATTGTGACAAATTAGACTGTTACCACTTCTAATTATTTATTAAAAAATTCACGCATTTAAAAAAAAAACTTCTATTGTAGTTGTTTAAGATCCCATTTTCTAATTTGCCCATAATTGGTTTAAATTAACCATTAAATACTCTTATAATTAAACATGTAATGCTTCTATCAGTTTTTAATATTTTCGATTGGCGTTTCAAATCGGCTGAATAATCATTAATCATGTGACCTTACATGGAGCCTGTTTATTGGTTTTATGTATAAATTCAAAAAAATGTGAAATCACATTTTGTTTGTTTTAAAAATATTCATATTTTTATTTTACTGTTTTACGTAAATGCATACAATAAATTGATAAAAATAAAAATTTAAAGCCACATTATTAACATATCGTGTTTGAATAAAACAAATTGAAACTGAAAACCATCACACATACACAAGCACGTTATAACAACTATAATATTTATCAAATTACAATAACCAATATATATTAAATATGTTGGTCAATTCTGAAAGTCATGCATAAGGTATCCTGTCCGTTAAATTTGTGGAGTCATCCACTTGTGGATGTGGCGCCACTATAACCGACGTCTCGCATTTTGTCCGGTAAAACACGAAGAAACATTTGAACAATGGGTTGAGTACTCGAAACTTACTTATCCCTGTAAACCCTCTAGTAGATAAACAAAAATATCTTCAAACATAAGAATATTTACCAATAATTTTATATATATTCTTACAACATAAAAAGCTCATTTCGAAGTTCCAAATTTCAATTATAGTAAATAAATTAGCCTGTTGCTAATAAAAATTAACGATACCTACTTATTTAAAAATAACACGAAAAAATACGTTAAGATTAAAAAAAACATTAAACCCATAAACACAGTGTTTTTTACATAATACAAGAGACTGGATATGCAGACTGGAGTAAATTAAATAAATAATAACCTAACTTTTTTTGGTAGTTATAATGGAATTATAATCAATCATTTTAAATTCATTCTCCTTTTCCCATTCCTTTCAATTTGTTTTAATTCAAAACAATTTTCTTCCTCCTTTTTGAAGACTTTAATATCCAGTCCCTCTTCTTCAAATACTCCGTCAGGAATTAAAAATATTTCTTGCATTAGCTTCTTCCTCACCCTTATTACTACCTTTTTATTTAGCCACTCCGTTTTTTGAATTCTATTTTTCTTTCTGAGGTAAGTGTCCTACCTGTTGGTGTTGACTGCATTTAATTTTTATTTTTATTTGTTTCTTACACATTTAAAGCACATCACTTCCTTATGGAAGCAGATGTCTACAATGTTTCTGCCAAAGTCACGTTCCATCCCCATTCTTCTTGGGTATTTATTGAATAAATGCACGTAACTCAGGGCATTGCGGTTTTTCAAGTTAATTTACAGTACTTGTTTCGAGTACTCGGTTTGTAGCAAAGAAAGTTTAATTAAGTATATTCACACATTTTTCTTCGTTTCAAGTAACTACACATATAACAACATGTCAATATCAATCAACCAAAAATTTGAAACTAATCACATTATTCGAATTTATTGACACCGAATTTTGTTCACAAAGTTCTTTCAACTTCTAACACCTTTTTATAAGAATTTGCACATATATGTTTTACACCCAGCTCTTCTACATTCTTCTCAATGTTTTTTTTTTTAAATTACCCTCTGTTCAGAATATTTTAAAATATTTCATTAATATTTTAATGGCTGATAAACAGCTAAATAGAAAGGTGTTTTGATTTGATTTGTAATTATTGAAGGTTTAAATCATTTTTTGTTAGTTTTCGTTAATTTAGTAATTTTACAATGACTAAAGAATTTTTGTAAATTTTTCTAATCCACCTAATTTTAAAATATAGAATATGACAAATAAAAAAATTTTCCTTGTCATTTTCATGCATAGTCACTCTTTGAAATAATGATAATAATAAAGACGCTCGAAGTCAAGCATCGTTTACGAAAACCTTGTATAATTAATAATTTTTCCTTAATTTGTATTCAGTACCATAGCTCTATCGAAACAAATCACCTGTTTCCAAAAATCGATATTAATTTTTTTATCGCACAAACGCGTGCCAAAGGCTATTAATTTTTTTCTCCCAAATGTGCCACAAAACGCATTTATAAAATCGAAGCGGCTGCATGACGAAATAAGTTTTTTTTGCTAAATCGGCTAATTAATAATGAGCCGTCTGCGGCTGTGCGGTTACTTTACCACGCAACCGGCAAAGCTTGACTATCTTCGAACAGGGGTGTATTTTAATTTTCAATGTTTTTTCGTTGCCTTTGTGTTTAAGGGCGCGTGCTATACACAATAAATTTAATAACGAATACCATCTTTATCATATATGATTAATTTCAATTTTTCGATTTGATTTTTTTTTAGAATTTGGCACTTAATGAAATAAAATCTAAGATAAGATTGATAAATATTATTTTCTTTTCTTAATACACATTCTAGGAACCATATTCCTCCTCAACTGCGTAAATAAACATCCTGTAAATTATAATTAAACACAGACCTTACAATTCACGCTCGAAGCGAATGATTATGGCTGCATGGTGCGAATTGCGGTGTGACAAAAACCACATAAATAGTATCTATGTTTGTAGTATAGTTGCGTTGTGGTGGCGGTGTGGAGGTGATATCCGGGAGAATCCGGGCGCGAGTGATATTGATCCGGCGGATCCGGTCAGCGCGCGACCAATCCGACACGGGCACGCCCAGGACGCTACCCGTAACACACGATAATAACAAACCTCGACTAAACAATCACACAGGATGTTATACGATCCAGTGCACACACGACGCAATGTTAAATGTATTTTTACTCATAATTCACATCAATATTTAATTATTATATGAAAAATGCACATATTCAATTCATATAATTACTAATTTAAAATTTTTATACCCTTCGTTGTAAAAAAACTGCAAATTATTTATTATTTAATTGTTAAAATATTGAACAATAAAACATATTTGTTAATTTCGCGAAATTTTACAATAAAATTCAATAATTATTTTATAATGGCTTAATCACCTAAACATCTGTTAGGGAAAGTGTTTGTGAAACTTTTAGTAAATTATTATGTACGTTACGGGATAAATCAGATTTACAATTTCAATCGGTTCAAATTTCTTCCTAAAATAATAAAAGCCTAATGTCAAATTTAATGAGCTTTTTAGAATATTTTTGCTCTACAATTATATCAAAGATATTGTCCAAATATTGAAAGTCGTGTTGCAAAGATGCAAAGATAAATTATTTTCGAGATGAGTGTTGCGATAGCGGATACTTTTCGTCGCAACCAGTTTTCGGTTCCAACAAACATTCATACTCATAAAACTTAGCTGCCCAAACAGTAGCGCAAGTTCAAAGGGCATAACATTTACCATTAAAATTTCAATTAAAAAACTTTAGTCCACCAATTAGTTTTAATTAACGTCAAATTCTTTGATGTAAATGCTTGGAAAAATACTTGAGTTTTCAGCTGCGAAGTACACAATAAACTATAATATTAAATTAATATAAGTAATAATAATTCATCTATTCTGATCTTCCTCCTTCATCTCTTTATGAAAATTATCTCAAAAACAAAGTTGGAATATTCTAAATGATATTGTAATTAAATTTTAATACAGTATACAGTCGTCAAATTTTGTATGTGCCAATGAAATGTTATAAACTTTTATTTGAATTAAAACAATTTGAATTAAAAAATTTTTCAAGTGTTTACAATACCTGATCGATACATGATTTACATTCAGTTTTATTAGAGGGTTTTCAGCTGTCTGATAAGGTGACCGTGAATTCGCAATTATTAATGTATTCGGTGTTTCTCTAGAGGGTGTTAACTTTAAGTCCGTTTTCTACAAAAACTTATAATATGCTGTGTTCTTCGTTCTTCGTTCTTTGCTATTTATTGCTATTACATAAATACCAAAAATATTTGTACATAATTAATTAAATTATTTGCGAATAATTTTAAACATGGTCTTATTTCTTTTTTATATTAATTAATCATAATTTTAATTGTCAAATTTTAGTAATAAAATGAAATATGCACTCTGAAAAGGGAAATAAAATATTTTTACCACAAAGGAAGCAATGGAGCAAGAACTTAAGAGACAGAGATAAAATGAAAATCAAAATTTAAAGTACCAATTATTTATATTGACATTGATTAATGATTGCAATTAATTTCTGTTGCCCAATTTTATATGAATCAACTAGAAAAAGAAACGTAAAGAGATGATAATAGAAAGGATAATGACAGAGAATAGTAAAAATTATAAATATCCAATAATATAATAAACTGTCCAAAAGATAGGAAAGGTTAACTTTCACGAAAAGAGGAGAAAACCAGTAGCATAATATTATCGTTTTTATAAAATATGCGGAAGTATTTTATTTGAAAGAACAGGAAACTGAGAACGTAAGCTTACAGTTTACACACTCTACGCTTAAATTATTACGTCTAATATTAGACATTTTTTTTTTAAGAGAGACGTAAGTTTTAAATAAGATTATTATTTTTTTAATACAACTACTAGCTTCTATTTAAAAATTTATTATTAAATTTATCATTAAATTAAAAAGTGTATTTAAAAAGTTGAAGGGGTATAATGATATGCCTTCAATTTTTGTATTTTCATTTCTAACCAATTTTTTTTTTTTTTAGTGAATTTCTATATGACAATATCTGTATACCTTGTCCCAAAAGTATGGAACCGGCTTAATTTCTCAGGAACCGTTTATCTGATTAAACTGAAACTAAAATCTATTAACTCTTATGTTTTCAACTGTTTAGCTTTTTTGGTTTTTGAGATACAGTGCTAGTGATTTTTTTTTTTTAAATGAACACGAGGGGTCAAATTACATAAAACGGAAAGCTTATTATTTTCTGAGTAAAGCGATTTGTTTGTATTTGTTTTAACCCGAAAATGAAGTGATTTACTCACTAAGTAGCCCTTAGCCAATATCGAACAAAAAAAAACACATTTTTGACAATACAGTTGACATATGCAATGTACCTGTATTTAAAATACAAACATGGTTACAGCCCGGAGTCGCTTGGCTTGATTTGATCGTGGTCTGTCATGTCTCGGGTTCGATTCTCTCTCGTGTCTGACTCGGTTCAATTGCCAGTCAAAAGGTGCCGGTAACATTCACCATTGGCTTACAATTAATGATGCTCCAAAGGTATGGGTGGACGTCTGGAGTAACAAGCTCTTACTCTTTCACAGAAAAGAAAAAACACACATTTGACACTTGAATTGTTAACGGCAGTAGGCATGACTTATGTCACACTGGCTGAATGAGCGCTCTTATGCGCCCGGTTGCCATAACACAACAAACCTAGTTAATTTAACAGAAAAATAGAGAATTCTTATGATAATAGGATACGGAGATAGATTACGTATCCATGCAAAAGTCTGTGCACTTTTTAATGCTACTCACTTCAATCGTAATCCGATTAGTAATTATGTGGTTACGAAAACCTTAAAACGTTGTAACGAGGCAAGATGTATTAAGGACCTTACAAAGACTGGGCGTCCAAGAAATGTAAGAAATGAAGATCCAGCATTGGTCTTATGTTAGAAGTTGTTGAGAATCCCTTATGTGCGACAATGGGATATGTTTTGAAACCCCAAATGAAGTGTAGGAGACGACATGGTTCCAGTAAAACGAAGCACCGCCACAATTTGGTCGTTAAGTTCGGTAATTTCTGAATGACGTTTCAGATAGATTAGCCGTTGACCATTGAATGGCCTTCCAGATCCTCCGACTAAACACCCCTCGACTTTGTACTGTGTGTTTATTTGAAAAATAGAGTATGTGAACAGACCTAATAACTTTTTTTTTCTTTTATGTCCTCTAAAGTCCTAAAAGACCGCATAAGGGAAGAGACCGCTAATGGTCCCCAAATGACTTAAATCGGTCAATAAATAAATTAGTTAACAGGGGACATTTTGAACATCATTATTGATTTTCAACATTTTAATTATGGATAATTTTGGATAAATCAGATCTTTTGTTTTCTATCGCTTAGGCGATTTATTTTTATTTATTATTCAATTAGTCCTTTTTATGTTCAACAAATCGTCATTTTTTGCAGTTTAGTGCGCTTGCAGAGTGTATGCTGTGAATAAGATTTTACTCAAAATCATTAATTTTTGTTATCTTATTGTCTAAAAGAAATACACAAAATTGACACTATTATAATCAGAAAAAAATAAGCTTTCCAATGATAGGAAATATGACCCCTCATGCCATTTAAAAAAAAAATAAGATGGCGCTCGAACACAAATAAACATAAACGCTTGAAAAATTACACTTAATAGATTTTATTAACTCCATTATATGTGCCAAATTTCAAATTAATCCGATAAAAGGTTTTTGAGAAATCAAGCCGGTTCCATACTTCTGGGATAGGTGTATATCATAAGTATTAAATATTTCTGAAATTCGCTAATAGTTTATAGATTCATTTTTACAAACAGTTGATTAAATATATTTTATCTCACCTCCTTATAGGAATACACAATATTAAATTAAATAAATAAAACCAATTACCGCTCATCAATTTCTAACACTTATTTTTTATTGATTTACTTTTAATTCTTTAAAAAATATAAGCTTGAATTAAAAAGTTGTAATATAGTAGCAATTATTTTTCATAATAAAAACAAACATACAAAAATATGCAAAGTGTTCTATTTAAAAAATCAAAATACTAAGCCTTTACATAAAAATAGTAGTTCATAGAATATATACTACGTAGAGTATATTTATCGTTTCTGTGGTTAAATAAACCCGCTTTAATTATGTTACAGGATACATTCAATTTTCTAAATAAACATGGAAAATTGAAGTTAATGTCGGGGTACAAAAAATAAAATTTTATTCATCCCCATTATTTGGTTCTATTATTTTAGTTTTGATTATTCAGGTTTTTAATTTATTATACTTTTCATTTCTTTTCTTTCTGGGCGTTTGTTGTTTCTGTTTTTATTTATAATTTCTGTTCTCTGTTCATTTATTTGATTTATTTCTCTTATTTCCGTTTTTGATTTCTTTCTGTTTTGTTTTTTATTTGTTCATAAAAATTACATTCATTTGCTTCACGCACACATTATTAGTAATTTTATTCAATAAATATACCCGAATGAAAGGTCGTTTCGGTTCGTTTGAGAATTAGGGGTGTTGTGAATCGATTTTCGACGGCGTACGAAGGGTTTATTAGAACGCTTACTTGATTTCAGAACGAGTTTTGTAATTAGACTGGGTCGTTATACCTCCATTGATACACTTACTGCCAATTATTGTTCCTTTTTTACTTAGTTTAGTCAAATAATTAAAAATTTGAAAATATTGTATATCTAAAATGCTTTCTTTGTCTTATAAAATAATGTTGCACGTAACACGTTCATTAATTGCAGTAAAATTTGTACAGACCATGGTACACATGGTGTATTATGAAGGTTGGTCATTGTTACCTCTATACGATAGAACAAAACATAAGACTCAAAATATTTTCTGGGATTGTCCGACGGAGATGTTAACTGTGGCCCCCCAGCGAGGCTGACAATGCAAAGGTCAAACCATGTAATAGAGTTGTCCTAATGAGCGATGAGGATCCCGATGGGGTGCCACCCTGTCACCGTTCGCTAGCTTACAACGTGCCACTATATTACATGTTCGATAACCGAGACAAAGCAATCAAAATGTTTCTGCCAATTTGTACAACAAATACAGATAAATGTATTCTCTGAGATAAAGTCAAGAAATAATCACAATTGTCAATTATTTGGCATCATTTGATTCGACATAAAAAAATTCCAAATAACGGTATATAAGTTAACACGTATAACCATTTTTTTTTTTGTTATTAAAGGATTAATAATTAAGGAAAGATTTTATTTGATATTGTTCCATTATTAGACAAATTTGTATTAATATTTCTCTCAATCCTATACTTTTTGTTAAATATTAGAACAAAGCAAAATTTGATGAAAGTATGGAGGCATAGTATACGATAACTTGTCTTCATGGACAACCAGATGTTAATGGTCACATTTATAATTATTAAATAAATGGTTTAACCAAAAGTTAGGAAATATCCTCACAGAAAATAAGTGTGGGACTCAGTACTACAAACGAATGTGGTAATTTAAACCAAACCACTGGAAGAAGGTAAAATTTAAATTTATTGGGATATTGTGGACTTATAACTAAGAGTGGAACATTTCACACAGTTTTTAAATGTGAATTTAAAATCACGTTTAATAAGGAAGCAAACGGAATGAGCAGGAATTAAGAAAAAAGAGACGTTCTTCCAGAAATGTTTCTTTTCTCTGTTTTTAGACTTAGATAAGCTAACTTAACATTCGCCTTCACTGATCAAACTTTTAAATGAATTTCTGAAAAAAAATCAGAAGTTGCAAAAAATCTTTATAGGCATCTTAATAATCTTAATAATTCTTAATCCAGTTCCCGCTTCATTCATACATTTCTTCCAACTCCGTACTTCTTTCTTTTCATTTTCCCCTAAGCTTACACCGTCACACCGTTATCCAATGCATCCATACGTCCCAGCACACATTATACATTCACTCAATTCACTCAATAGAAAAAAACACAACGTTTTAGATATATTCCAACTTCATCCAATATTTGTTCTCACTTTCTCATTTCCACACTTGTACATACGTTTGACACAAAAATCAAAAACCCGCTTAAATTATGCCTAAACCGCCCTTCTTGAGAAAGAATTGAATCACGTCAGATAATGGAAAACTTTGAACATCATCTATAGTTAAAGAAAGACTCAACTTCCAACTTTGTTTTTTTTTTCATACGTAAGATGATGAGTACTCAATTTTTGTCGGAAAGATTTTCATTTATGAGCAGTGGTTGCTTGGCAATTAAACGAGACCAATTTTCTTTTCCAAAGAAATTGATCGAGTTTAATTGCCTTTAGCAATCATTGCGAATAAATTAAAATCTTGCCAGACAAAAGTTGAGCTCGAATGATCTTTGGTTGGAGAATTAACCGAATGAATTAAAACATTGACGTTTGTCAAAATGACATTTACTGTATTTTTAAAGTTTTTAAAGTTGTCATGGTTACTAAGTCAAAAACTATGACGTAGCGGCAAGAAAAGCACCATGTAATCTTTTCAGTATAATATTGTTCTGATTGGTGCATGTGATCTTGGTTTTAAAATATCATTGGTTCACGTCATCATGATGTTAATTCTCAGCAGAAAAATGGAATACATTCGATACATAGGATACTTTAAGTTCCAATTCAAATTCTTCTCATAAAAATACGCTATTTTTTCAATTAACCCATTCGTATTTCTGTATTATCACTATAATCAATAGCAAGTAATACTGACTATACAGTCTGTTCACGGGAATATTTTACAATAGCTAACTTTTTTATTTAAAGAGATACAAACTTGGTTAAATAGGCAAAGTTTAAGTACCTCGCAATGCGCATTTCGCGCAATAAATTATATAACAAAAGAACATCGCGTTGCTAAGATACAAGCATAACGATTAATTTTTTAAATTCAATACCCTTTTATATTTTTAAGTTGCTCTGGTTGCCTGCTATAATTAATTATAAATAAATTTTTTTCTAAGATCGCTAATTAAAGAACAATAATTTCTTGCATTCTGGGTGTTCACGAATTATTCTACAACAGCTAACTTTTTTATTTAAGGAGATACAAACTTGGTTAAATAGACAAAGTTTAAATACCTTGCAATGCGCATTTCGCACAATAAATTGTAAAACAAAAGAATATCGAGTTACTAAGATACAAGTATAACGATTAATTTTTTAAATTGAACACCCTGTATATTTTTATATTTTTAAGTTGCTCTGGTTGCCTGCTATAATTAGTTATAAGTTATAAGTTATAAGTTGCTCTAAAGCCGCTATTAAAAGAGTTTTGGAGAAAATAATTTTGCAAATTTCATTATAATTTATGATAGTGGTAAATAAATAATTTATAATACATTTCTTTTATTATTATTGTTGTGAGATGCATAAGACATATTGGTGGAGTCCGAAGGATGAAAAACATTTCTAAAAGAAGTTGTTGCAAGAGGAGGATCGATAACAAAAGTTCTTTTGCTTTTTGATTTTTATTATTTTATTACTTTATTTTTTAACTCCTTAACTAGGGATGCTATAGAAAAATTGTCTTATAATTAATTATAGCAGACGACCAGAGCAACTTAAAAATATACAGGTGTTCAATTTAAAAAAATAATCTTTATGCTTGTATCTTAGCAACTCGAGGTTCTTTTGTTTTATAATTGATTGCGCAAAATAATGTACTTAAACTTTGTCCATTTAACTAATTTATCTCTTTAAATAAAAAAGTTAGCTATTGTAGAATATTCCAGTGAACAGACTGTATACAGGTATCGCAAAAAAATGTTTCCACACTTTATTACCTGGTAAAACGCAGAATTTTATTTTTGTTGCAGATTTAACGGTTGAGAAATAATGGCCCAACACAGATTAACTTTTGAAGAAAGAAAGTTTGTGTTAACGTGCTACTGGAAGTGTAAAAACGCGGTAGAAGTGCAAAGACGATTTCGGAAAGAATTTCACATTGATCCTCGCCATCATACGAATTAGAGATGTTCAGAATGTTCCGAAAGACCAAGATCATCGACAGACGCAGACACGGAAGAAATGTTGGAAATGTATAGTCTCACAGGCAAAAACATCGCTTCGCCAGGCTGCTGGTGAGGTAAGAATTCCACACGATAGTGTTCATCGTATTTTGAAGCGATTTAATTGGAAAAGTTTTCAATGAAGATGATCCAGATAGGAGAGTTGAGTTTTGTGAGTGGTATTTGGAGTTTCAAAGATATTTAAATTAAATTGTACAATTATTAACCGCTACAATCTACAATTGTACATATTGGGTGTGTGAACATCCACACATCATAAAAGAGCTCATGTGAATTTACCAGGAGTAACGGTGTGGTGCGGATTATCAACGCAAGGATTAATTGTTTCTAATTCCAATTCATTCCAGTTACTTTATTGCAGGAATCTATCTTGCCACGTATTCTTTAAGATTTTGGCGATGATTTTATTTCCAACAAATTCGAGCTCCACATTACCATTGTCCTGTAGGTCCTGTAGAATACCCACCGCGATCACTCAATTTCACACCACTGAACTTTTTCTTGTGAGGTTTTTTTTTTTTTTTTGAATAAAATTTATGGTACAAAACCTGCAACCATTGATGAATCAATCGACGCTTGCAGGTTTCTAAAATAAAATTTATTTAAAAAAAAATTAATCTAATTTAAAATTTGAACGTAAAAACACACTAATTTTTCTGCATTTCTTCAAGAACGATCATAAAATTGCGTTTTTAATTGTAGTGTCGTCTGAATGTATTACAAAAAATATTTATTTACAATTACGAGGAAAGAGGGTAATACACAAATGAAAGTGCTATGGAAAATCCGTATCTATACTAGAAATAATAAATATCGAACAACAATCCTCCGAATTTTTTCTTAATTGCATTCAAATTTTCTTTCCAATAAATGATTTATTCTTTTATTTCTTACGTAGAAAACATGAAGATGAATTATGGTACGGTAATTGCCTCGATTAAAAAGACAATAGCACCATACGAAATAAAGATAATTAACTCTAAGACGTGGGTGTAATAGCAATCACGTGTCCATCTCTAAATTAGTTCACAGTGTGCAGTCGATACGTTTTTAATGATTGACAAGTCTTTCCAATACCCACTCATCTACAAATATTTTATCCTCATTCATTTTTTTTTTTTTTTAATATAATATTCACAAATTTTATGATTCAAATTAGTAAACCGAAACACATAAAACAGAATAAATTCTCATAGCAAAACCTCTTCCGGTTGTTCATTGTTAAATCGGTATTATCGGGTGACCATTCAAAATCGATTCTAGGTGCGAAATGTGTTTTAATCCGGCCATCAATGGCATTAGCTCCGGATTATGCACGCCACATTGCCCGCACACAATCAGTGTTTACCTAACCCCCGATATCTGTGGTGCAACTTACGAAATAACTGGCGAATATACGGTATATAAGTTTGTCGAAAAGCTGCCATAAACCCGTTTAAACTGACTGTTTCAAGCGTACGGGAATCGGACCGTTTTGTAAGAGCAGACGGTAGAATAGTTTATAACGCATTGTAACCTATACATTGTGAGCGTTTACGGTGTTCTTGAGATTGGAGCTGAAAGTTACATTTAATTCCTTTAGATTTTAATGGTGTTCGGTTCGCAAAGAAAGTACTCAAGAATATGTACAATATGAAATCGGAGATGTGAAAATTACTATGTTGATGTTAAAAGTTGTTTAAAATTATTTCACTGAAAGTGACTTTAATTTAAAAGACGTATACTTTTTTTAACAAAATATTCAACTTTTACAATTAACAATAAGCAGATGCATTTAAAATGATAGTCATTTAGGCATTTATGTGTTAATTTCCCAAGTAAAATATTTTTATTACGTTTTACAGAATTAATTTGAGATTTTTCATTTTGCTACGATTTAGTTATTATATAAATTTTACATCTAAGACCTAAGGTATATCTTGACTACGAGTAATAAGTTTCAAGGGAATGTATGTTCTTACGAAGGTTTCGGCGGTAATGCCCCAAGACTGTATAAAATTATATGTGAGGAGCTTTGGAGCAAAATCAAATAAATCCACTTTTTATGAAAATTAAGTTAGCGGCGGATTTCAACTGACATTGTTAAATTATATCTTTATAGACTACCTGTTCCGAGAAAAACCGAATAAATACCTGTAAAATTCAGGGCCGAAATCCATGTTTTCGTGCAAAACCGAATATATCCACTTTTAGCTCAAAACCAAATAAATCCAAAAAATTATATGTCTTGCGGTAAATTTGTATTTACAATAATAGATGTCATCAGGGTTTTCTTAGGAGTTTTCCTTAGGGGAATAAAAATATGCTATGAAAATATCAATGGCGTGCTTCCAACACCACCGATTTGAAGCCAAATCGGAAGTTAGCAAATCTGTCTGTAAAAGAGGAAACACTTTAAAGAATTTTTCGCTGTCAGAGGTCCTCCTGCGAAATGACATTCCGCAAAAAAAAGATCCAAAGTGTAAAGCAGCTTATGGGAAAACAATTTGGAATAGAAATCCTCAAAATAATGAGGAAAGAGTATGATATGAGCAATGAATGGGACTGCTTGGAGGAGGAATCTGCATTTAAGTTTTTTTTATTGTGTAGTTTAAGCTTTGATGAACTTTTAAGTTTTTTGGTTTGTTTGTTTTGTTTTACATATTGTTTACATGATGTTACAGTACAGTTACAGATACAGAAGTACAGATTTTTAAGAATTTGCATTTCTTTCAAAGCTAAAAGAAACAATATTCATTTTTTTTTACTGTTTTATTACTGTTTGTCAATAAAGTTTTAAGCAAAACCAAATAAATCCAGTAGTTTTGAGCAAAACCGAATAAATCCATTTTTATTTTTGTTATATTTTTATCAAAAATAATTTTTTTAATTATAATTGTATAATTGTATTATTAATGACATCTCCAATAGTATTTTCTGACAAAACAAATGAAAAGGCTAATACTTTTTGCGTTATTGAAAAATCGTGTTTTCAAAAATCATTTATGGTGGATTTATTCGGTTTTGCCACAAAGCTCTTCATGTGAAATGTTGAAACATATGAGACGCAAAGGAACAGAATTGCTATTGAAAGTATGCAGCACAGCCTGGATGGAAGAAAAAATACTAGAAGATTGGCAAAAGCAACTACTCATACATCAAGCAGGAGATGTAAGAGAATATAATAATAACAAGGCATTACATTACGTCGCACAGCTCTGAAAATCTATGAAAAAATTGAAACTACATACCTATAGAATCAACTCTAGATGAAGCAGCGGATTCCAGGCAGGCTGAAACGTACACGATCACATTTTTAAAATCAAACAAATAACATAAAAAAACCATCTAAACAAGACAAAAGTATATTTTGCATTCATAGACCTGGAAAAAGCCTTCGATAGGATTAAACCAGAAAAAATATGAAATAAGACGAGTCAATAAGAAACTAATAAAAGTATATACAAGAATAACTTTATCCATGTGTACAAGAATAATAAAACATCAAAAGCATTCGAAACTAAAGATGGGTTAGACAAGGAGGTGCTCTAAGTCCCACACTCTTTAATATCTTTACAGACCACATAATTAAAGAATGCAAACCAGGTAAACAAGAACTACACGTGGGGATGAGAAAACTACAACCAATAAACGTAAGAAAAACGCTTTTGCTAATGACTTGGTAATAATGGCTAACACAGAAAGAAGAGTACAGAAAAGCATAACAATCTGGCACAGAATACTGGAAAGAAATGGAATGAAAATAAAAACAAAACAAAAATAACGTAATGATAATAGCGAAGAAACAGGAAAAAATGAATATAAGGATACAAGAAAACATCAATGAACACGTCACTTCAAATACCTCGGAATAGATAGGAGTGAAAGTCAAGAACGAGATATCAATAAAATAATAGAAAAGGCTGTAAAAACATACCATCTACTAAAAAACCGATTCATTAAGAAGAAGGAAATTTAGAGAAAAACTAAGATGACTATATTCCGAACAGTTTTCAGACCAATACGGAAGCGAAACATGGGTACTTGAGAGGAAAATGAAAAACAAAATGCAGGCAACAGAAATGAAGTATCTATGGACAGTCAAAGGAGTCACGCGGATGGATAGAATAAGAAACATAGACATAAGAACAGAATTACAAATAAAAACAATATTAGAATTAATCGAAGAAAGACAATTGAGTTGGTGGCGACATCTGCAGCGAATAGAAGATAGCAGATTAATAAAAACGTATGGGAGATTTCATACTTTAATCCTACCCTGTATATATGAATGAATGTATGAACGAAACTAAAAAATAGCTGGAAATATTAAAGAAAACTGTAAGAAGAATAAAAATAAGTTGTTTATAAATGTTTTCAAACATGTATACTGATTTTGTATTTTAATGTCTGGTATTTCATGATCACTATTAATCACATTGATGGCGAACACATTAAAACTCAGAAATCTAAATGAGGTTAGGATAAAAATATGTACATACGTATGAATGTTTTAAGCATATTGAATTGTGGATCATATTTTGATTAAAGTTGTTAATTAATAAAAAGTATATTTTATAATTATTTATTTGGTAATAACAACGTATACCTACATGTTTATTATAAAGCTTCTATACATATAGTGTACTTACAAACATGT
The DNA here is from genome assembly GCA_018397195.1 of Lethrus apterus. Taxonomy (NCBI): domain Eukaryota; kingdom Metazoa; phylum Arthropoda; class Insecta; order Coleoptera; family Geotrupidae; genus Lethrus; species Lethrus apterus. The sequence goes on along the minus strand of JAFFZR010015135.1, from coordinate 7,860 downwards.
ATAAATTTAATGTAAGGTAAAACCATTTAGTATTCTGAGTGCACCTGGCACGGAACAGCTGCCAAGTTCCTCCGAAATGTTTTCCATAAAAGTAATCGCGCTTTATCTCTTTGTTTATCTAACATCTCGAACCACTCTTGAGGCCACAATGTGTTCATTCAAGACACCAATCCCCATTCTGTGAAATAATAGCGAAATATTTAATTAATACTTATGAGCCTTGTGTGAGATATTTTAAATATCAACTAATTCATATAAATGATGCAAATAAATTAAAACTTTAACGCAAAGAATTTTTATACGAAAGACGCTGATATAAAACTGTATTTAGGCGCGAAATATATATTTTATACAGTCAGTTTATATTATATGCATTTTATTTTTGAGACGCATGTCCACTTCACACGAAAGATAGTAGCAAAGTGTTGAAAGCCACAAAAAATAGTAAATATAACGCAAGGATTTTAAGGACGAACGAGCAAATCCCATAACGTGAGCAGACTCACTTGGCTACTGTTCTCACTTGGCGTTGATGTCTCCTTGCGTTTTCGTCACGACGAAACGCTTCATCTTTCTCTAGCACATTTACCTGTGTTTATTACTACGTACTGTTATTGTATGACGTAGTGAGTAAATCAAACTAGATGAAGCGAGGTGTCTCTCAACGCCTCGGATAGTTCAACATTTCACTTTGGATATGTGGATGACACCGGGTATTGAAAGGTAGGCATGCGTGCATTAGCCTATCCTGATCTGATACCCACTAATGTACCTGTCAATTTGGATTTTGATACTTGGTTTTGTCGTGAATGCCCTCATAAACTGTTATTGTTTTTCGATAACACAAACCCAACTGAATAACCATAATAAAATTATTATTACAATTGTTATTAAAATGTAGTGTACAGACGATTTAATACACAAACATTTTTATAATATTTAATAAAATTACGATAACGCCGAGCACATAACACACAGTAAATAATTTCATATATTTTTTATTAAAACTTTGCTCTTGCAAGATATTGTTCATGATTAATTATTATTATTTTTTATTTCTCCTATAGAAGATGGAATAGCAAAACAGTTAAAAATATTATATCAAGCTGACGATGTATAAGGGAAAAAAATGTTATCAGTAAGTGCCACAACTGTAGCAATATATAGCATAATGCAAATAGGGATAGAGATAACTTTAGTAATCTGTTGTATTAAAAAGTACTACATATTGTACAGAAAATATAATGGAACTTAATTGTAATTTATTGTAATTTACATCTTGTTTATATACATTTCGGTACTACACGGACCCTTATAATAAAATAAAGAAATTGCCACAATCGATAGTACGAATTAATACAACCTCAAAAATGTATACAATTTCATACAATACTGTAGCAATTTTTCACGAAATTTTTTCTCGTGTATATGCTTTGTTCCAAGAAAAATGTAATGACAAAAATTATTTTATTTGAAAAGCGACATTTATTGCCAGAATTATTTGGCAGTTTCCCTTGCATTTAAACTCCGCGTCCCTACTTGACTCCTTCTCCCTGTCCGTCAATTACTTTTTTCCAGTTTAACTTTTCCAAATTTTTTAACGACAACATTATCACCTTTACATATTTCTTTCGATTATCCATATAAGTACACCCTTTGCTCAATCTTAAAAACAATCTTCCTGTCAGCAATAAAATGTGTCAAACTCATGATAATTCCTTGTTTGAAGCCTCTTATCGTTCTAAACACCTTCCCTGTTCACCCATTCTTATACATATTTCAGGTTTGACAATATTTCTCATCTTTTATTATTAGGCTGCAAATTTTTCTTTATTTTTTCAAACTTAAAGAGGCGTTTATTAAATGTTGAACAGTGATGAACAACTTATCACGGGCACGAAAATTTCTCTCGCCGGGCCTGAGCACATCAAATATTAGAATAAAAAATTTATAACAAATATTTAATACTGCATACGAATTTAAATGTATGTATGTATTCGTAGTAAATGCATTGTAATTTCAGCAGAAATATTTTTTTATTATTATTTTTATTGTTTATTATTAATACAATAGTAGAAGGTGCAATCTAAAAGATTCTGTACGTTCTATAACCTCGAGAGGGTAACTGCTTCCTTTGTCCATTGTCATTGACAAACAGCCGGATTTCAAATGGATACACACACATCCTAACAGCTATGGAACGTAAAATCGTAGAAAACCATCAGGAATTTCGGTTCCACGCGGCCAACCTGAAAACTTTTATAATACGCCTCGTATTTAATGTTAATATTTAATACTATCCATAATCGTGACAGAAATGGATTTTACAATGCAGCATGATTTCCTCCCAAAAGACCGCTTTCAACTTATAACTGATAAAGCAAATAGTTCTTCTTCTTTTTAATACAACTACTGTTTCAATAATACAGTTCATACCTCGGTTTTCAATTAATTTAGAAATGTATCTTCTCAATTGTTTTTGGATAAACTGTTAGAATGTAAATGAAAAGATTTTATTATACTGTGAAGGTATTGAAATTTTAAGGTATCTTTTCGAAAATTTAAATTTGTAAAAAAAATGTTCTTATGCAAAAAAAATTAATCTAGCTTAGTATTTAAAATAAAAATTATAATAGATACAGTTTTATTAAGATCATTTGTTTCACGTTTAAATAGAAAACACATAAATTTTGTAGAAAATTTAAAGGCAAGGCAGAACCGTCTGTTTTGCGGATTTGCGTTTGAACATCGATCTCTCTTGCCTATTAAAATTTCGCAATTTATTTCTGATCTTCTGTGCACAGTCAAGACTAAAATATGAGCAAGAGTTTTTTTAACTTGGAATAAAGGCACCATGTTTCGTTCTGTTATAAAAATTATGTTAAAGTTACGAATTCTCTCAAAACAATTTTTAAGAACTCCAATTTTATATAGCAAACTACTGAGGTATTTGAGATGTCACATAACATTCAAGGTGTCAATAATGTCATCTATCATCAACTGTTTTTCTTTAAAAAAACAATTATGTAGAATAACTACCAATTTTTATGAATTGGTTTGCGTCTTCGAATCTTTTAACCTTCCCTATCTACCTTTATTATTAATATATTTCCCTCTATAATACGTTCTTTTCCGCTTATACCTAAAATATTTATTCAACATTTCAGGAAAATCTATAACGCTCGATAACCTAGCGCCAAAATGCCAAATGGCACTCACTTCGTTCGGCTAATTATTCCTAGTGTCAGGCTCTAATTTCTAATTGTATTAAAATTTTTCTCACTAGGAATCTATAAGGGGGGAACTCATAGTTGTGAGATAAAACGGGCAAACGGACTAGTTCCTACCTTTTTTTCCTAAAGTTTCGCTCATTTTAATGTGTCTTTGAATATCAACATTAATGAGTGAAACTTACATCTTTCTCCTTATCTAATAGAAAACTGAGTATATTTATTTGGAATAATTTTCATTTACCTATTTGCGATCTATCAAAAATATTATTTATTAAAAAAAAAAATATTAAAAAATTATTAAAGATGAATTAAATGTAATAATGAAATAAAATAATGGAATTTACCAATAAAAAGAGACTTGACATTACATTTGCAGAACAACATCTTAAATAATAACATTTTTGGTTCTTTTTTTAAATTTTGATAAACATTTCAAAATGTTTTATAAATCATGATTTTATCTTAAAAAAGCATGTTATTTAGAATTCCTTTCCTCTATTATACAAAGAAATATTAATTGTAGTTCGCATTTTCTTTCTCTTGAGAGAAAAAAAAATGAATACACAGGACCTTTTCTGCGTTGGAATTACATTGTTTTCAATCTCCTTTGTAGTATCAGATCGATAATCCTTTGCTACGAGCTGATACGGGTTGGTTGTAGACCGCGGTCTTGCGCCGGCCGCGAGGCCAACGTAGGTATCAGTTTCATTGGGCGCCAAACGAACATCGCTATTGGCTCACAACACACTTTCAGCAACGCCCATGTTGTCAACAGACTACTTGCTCATCATGTTAACCTCGACGTCACCAACCGCTAACTGCTTTTGTAAAGGACACCGACTTCGCATTCTAAGATAAACCATCAGACAAACCATTTTGGCAATTCAGATTAAGGTGCTCGAGTAAACTTTTTAATTTACTTATTACTTAAAAATGCACTAATTAATAATTTTATTAAAAATTGTCCTTCATTATTGGATTGAAAACAAATAAAACAATGTAATATTTTTGTAAATTTTTTACAAAACTGGATCATATTCATGTAAGTTCGATAATATGTCTTGGAAAATTCATATTTCGTTAATATATTTCATTTGCAGGACATAAACAGAATTTACTTTAATTTAAATTAACGCATAGCGAGACCTATTCAATTGTAATAAAAACTACAACGAAAGTTTTAAATAAAATTTTATAGTGACTCGTAAACTTTTTTAATTTTTTTTTATACAAAGGATTTCACTTCATGTTTATCCAACAATCATCTGCATATGCCATGACTGGGCACTGAATAGAAGAGACTAAATTATAAACAAATTAAAGAAAAAATCAAATCAAGGAAAAAACAACAAGGAACCCAAGTTAGAGCCCTGTGGTACTCCAGCTGTTGATAGATATCTCTTAGATGTATGCCCATTTTGTAACTGGCATAGTTGACTCTATTTGACAGAAATGGGTCAACTCTATCAATATCAATGGGTCAAAATACTTATTAAAACCAAAGCTATCTAACTTTGAAAACAGTACAGTTCAGTAGTATCAAATGCCCGACTAAAATCTATATATATATCACGTCCATCTGATCTCCTACATTCAGAGCTTCAGTTTTCTCGAGTTATAACGGCCAGATAAATTGACAAGTACACAAAGAGATTCAGAAAAGACACATGAACAGTCACTAACAAGGAATGAGGATATTTGGTCGGTACCCGCAGTAGGTTTATTTTTAATTTTCTTATGCATTCAGAAACTCAGTCAGAAAGGTAGGAAAAATTGAATCATCATTTCTTACTGTGTATGCACTAATAAATTCATCAGCAAACTCATCAACTATATCATGGGGTTTATTCACCCTCAAATTTGTGAAGCTTGCCAGGGATCCTAGTAATATTACCTTTCGGACGAACAAACTACCAAAACGAACATGGATCAGAAATTATATCATGTATAGGATGCACATATTCATCATACGCTTGAGTGCTTGAGATATCTGGGTCTTTCTCATTTAAAATAAGTATTACCGGCATATTTACATTTTCGACGATAGTGATTTCATACGCAAGTTCTTCTTATAATAATAATTTTTTTTGTAAAATTCCTCTACAGCAAGGTTAATATCATTGTACTTTTCAATGAAGGACCAGTTAACAGATATAAAATCTGAATTCAATTGATGGTAATTGGCATTTTTGAAATTATATTTTTTATTGTTATGAACGAAACAAAAATACAGGGCTAATGAACTAAACTAACGAGGAGTCGTGGTCATCTTCAGGTACAAGGGGTCACGTGTTAATTTCTCACTCAACGCCACCTCCAATATTACTAAGCAGTAGATCCAACATTTTACCGTTTGAATTGGTGACTTTGTTTTGGACTAAAGCGAGTAAAACAATTAATAAATCAGGCAGCTTAAAATCTCCAACAAGTGTAACAGGTTTTCCTTCAATAATGACTTCAAGCAAATCCAAGAATTTTTCAAAAATATTACTTCCTTTATTAGGAGGAAGTTAGAAAATCAAATGTTTCACTCAATAAAATCACATCATAAGGCGAAAATTGAAACACTATTTTCCATATTAGTTACACTTAAAATGAATTTCTTTATATAAACCTTTTAATTTAAACTTAATTTTAATCTGAGTCTAATATCCATAGGAATCATTGACACTAATCAAAAATACAATTTTAAGCTTTATTTAAACATTAAGCTGACAGTGAAACTGGCCATCAGATAATAAATAAGAACAAATTTTTATGCTTTTTAGCTGGTGTCAAATTTAACTGTAAATACTTAGCAAAACTTTGTTTTTCTTGGACACTTAACCACAAAAAATGCTATAAAAATATTTATTACAACACATAAAAAATATTTATTGCGGTACAAAAATATTTATTACGACACACAATACTTTATGAACATTTTTATTGCATCTGAAGTCTTATTTTGACTGAGCGATCCATGAAACAAAGATAATTTTAGTTTTTAATAATTTGTGCATAATTATAATGTTCAAGTTCAAATACATACACACAATACGAATAATACCTACGTATAAAGAAATAAATTCACCTTTTCTATTTCTAAGAACGCTATCGTTTCCATATCGTGAATTTTAACCCCAAGTGTGGCAATTTATCATCCCTTGACGCATTACGGTAACTATGCCACAGATCCAATCTTGGTACAAATGTGTTACCTGTCAACTCGACCATAATGACGACCTCGATAAGAGACGATTACAAAACGGCCACGACGTAGGCACGATATTATATCAATTGCACTTTGTAATAACTGCATACATGAAAGGAGAAAACGCATAGGAGACATGAAAAACCCGTTCAACTGTGGTTTTTTGTGGAAAAAGAAATAATTAATAATGTGGATGGAAAATAAATGATAAATGAAAGATTTATTTTACTTGCTTCTATAACACATTTGTTCAATTTAGATTTAAAGGTGCGTATTAATTAATTTATTATATATTAATAGGATTTCTCTCCGGATGAACGTTATTAAATAAATGACAAACATCTTGGTGTGAACGTTGTCGATCTTCATAACCAACCATCATTAGAATTTCAATTCATTCAGTTTCACTGAGTTTCACCATGTTTACAAATTAAAATGAAACTATTCACAATGACATGAAAAATAACATTAAGAAAACAGAGGCCACTATCATTTTTTTGTACAATTATCCTCAAATATCAAATATCAAAATATCAAGTCATTTTAATAATAATCACTAATCAGGCATGAAATTAAAGAAATACCACCTAACTGCCTGCAAAATTCTTTCCGTAATTTTTGTGATAGATTAGGTTATTGTCGAGCTGCAGGGGGTCTCAGTTTGAATATTTAATTTGAGTTAAATATTATTTGAGTGAATAAAGTAGTTTAAGCATTTTCTCTAAAATGTTGTTATTAAAGAATGTGAAAAAAAAATTCAAGTCATTTCAAGTAAAAAAAAAAGAGGAATAAAATCAGCAAAAAAACACTTAAAGCTCTAGCGTTTTTGCCGCCGTAGGCAACACCAAAAAATGCCGCCCCTAAGCTTCAAAATACTTTAAAATTAAAAAAAAAACACTATTATAAAATAACTATATTAACCAGAAAAATGACATATAATTGAATTAAGACAATAATACTAATACAGATTTACGGAAAATTGTTTTATGGACAAACAAAATTTACATTTTTAACGAGCTAACGATTATGAACTTACAAACTAAAACTAATACCTACTATTTTCGAATATAATTTAAATATACTTTTAAAACAATAAACAAAACAAGTTAAATAATATACAAAGTCTAACCCTAAATTAAAACAATCTATTTCGAAGTTTATTTTATGCAAAATCGCGAATAACTTTTTTCAGATCTAATTTATTACTCAATTCATGCTCAATGGCCAACAATTTTGAGTAGACATGGTACTTAAACAATTTTGTATTATTTTTAATTTAGAAAAGGTTCTTTCGTCGATAGCAACAGTTGTGGGCAGCGTTAGCAAAATTCTTAAAGCAATGCTCAAATTTGGCCCAGTTTTAAGGGAGTGAAATGAATTTAAGAACGTCAAGTGGACCTACTTTCTTTGTTAAAAGTGAAGAAACAAGGCCTA
>JAFFZR010015134.1:0-46827 GCA_018397195.1 Lethrus apterus | reverse complement strand
CTCAAACCAGCAGAAGAAGAAGCAAAACCTCTACAAATACCAGAGAAGAAACCAAAGAAAGCCAAACCTATTATACAAGAAATGCCCGAGGAAGTTAAAGTTACTGAAGTCATCACAGACGAAGGTAAGCCTGTCAAGAAGGTAGTTAAGAAAAGAATAATTAAGAAGCGACAGGGACCTAAAGAAGAAGTGACTGAAATTGAAACAATTGAAGAAGGTGATAAAGCACCAATTACCACCGTAAAAGTTGAAGAGCTTGATATACCAGAAGAAACATTGGAAGAATATATGCCACAGAAACCTGAAGTTGCCGAAATCATCGAAGAACTTCCTGAGGATGTCAAAGTAACTGAAGTAATCACCAAAGAAGGAAAGAAAAAGAGAACTATTAAGAAACGCGTTTACAAAAAACCCAAAGGTGAAGATGAAGAAGAAACAACAGAAATTGTTACAATAGAGGAAGATGACAAAAAACCTGAAACCACAGTCACCGTTCACACATCAAAAATAAAGAAACTCAAACCAGTAGAAGAAGAAGTAAAACCTCTCGAAATACCAGAAAAGAAACCAAAGAAAGCTGAACCTATAATACACGAAATGCCCGAGGAAATTAAAGTTACTGAAGTCATCACAGATGAAGGTAAGCCTATAAAGAAAGTAATCAAGAAAAGGATAATTAAGAAACGACAAGGACCTAAAGAAGAAATAACTGAAATTGAAACAATTGAGGAAGGCGATAAAGCACCAATAACTACCGTAAAAGTGGAAGAGGTTGATATACCAGAAGAAACATTGGAAAAATATATGCCAGAGAAACCTGAAGTTGTAGAAATAATCGAAGAACTTCCTGAAGATATCAAAGTAACTGAAGTAATCACCAAAGAAGGGAAGAAAAAGAGAACTATTAAGAAACGCGTTTACAAAAAACCCAAAGGTGAAGACGAGGAAGAAACGACAGAAATTGTTACCATAGAGGAAGATGACAAACAACCTGAAACTACCGTCACCGTTCACACATCAAAAATAAAGAAACTCAAACCAGTGGAAGAAGAAGTAAAACCTCTCGAAATACCAGAAAAGGAACCAAAGAAAGCTAAACCTTTAATGCAGGAAATGCCCGAGGAAGTCAAAGTCACCGAAGTTCTTTCGGAGGAAGGTAAGCCTGTAAAGAAAACTACGAGAAAACGAATTATTAAGAAACGCGAGGGACCTACAGAAGAAACAACTGAAATTGAAACAGTTGAGGAAGGTGGCAAAGAACCTGTAACTGTGGTTACTGTAGAAGAACGAGAAATTCCGGAAGAAGAATTACAAGAAATTCCTGAATCTGAAATAATAGAAGAACTACCTGAAGAAATTAATGTTACAGAAGTAATTAACAAAGAGGGAAGAAGAGTTAAGAAAATAATAAAGAAACGCGTATACAAAAAACCTAAAGGTGTTGATGAGGAAGAAAGAACAGAGATAGTAACCACGCAGGAAGACGATCAGCAACCTGAGACTGTAGTTACAGTTAAAACTTCAAAACCGAAAAAGAAAAAGAAGAAAGTTAAGGATGTAGAAGAGAAAGAAACTTACTTGTTTGTTCCCACGCTTGCAAATAAGCCTGTCGAAGAAAGCGAAGAAGAAGTCATTGACAAAGTCAGAATAGAGATATTGAAGAAAGCTGTATCACTACCTCAATATTCGTCCTTGGAGGAAGAAGAAAGTCAACCGTTAAAAATACCTAAGAAGAAATTGGAAAAGGCAAAGCCGTTAATTCACGAACTCCCTGAAGAAATCAAAGTAACTGAAGTAATCACACAAGAAGGCAAACCTATAAAAACAATAACCAAAAAGCGGATAATAAAAAAACGTGATGGGCCAAAGGAAGAAACAACTGAAATAGAAACAATCGAAAAAGGCGACGAAAAACCAGTGACTACAGTAAAGGTTGAAGAAAGAATAATACCGGAAGACGAATTAAAGGAAATTTCACCTTTAGTTTTCGAAAATGCCGTTGTAGTTGAGGAAGTTCCAGAAGAGATCAAGGTAACACAAGTTATAACCGAGACGGGTGAAGTAAAACAAAAAGTTACAAAGAAACGTGTTTTCAAGAAACCAAAGGATAAAGATAAGGTAGAGACAACTGAAATAATAACCGTTGAGGAAGAAGATAAAAAACCTGAAACAACTGTAACAGTAAAAACTTCAAAAATAAAGAAAATCAAACCAATAGACGAAGAAGCATCGCCATATAAAATTCCGGAAATAAAACCAAAGAAAGCAAAGGCTGTTATACAAGAAATGCCAGAAGAAGTGAAGATCACCGAAGTCATAACGGAAGAAGGCAAACCAATCAAAAAAGTCGTTAAAAAGCGCGTTATAACTAAACGTGAAGGACCTAAGGAAGAAACAACAGAGATAGAGACAGTTGAAGAAGGCGACAAAGCACCAGTTACGACGGTCACGGTTCAAAAAAGAAAAGTATCAAAAGATCTTCCAACCAAAATTTTAGAGAATGCAGAACTCGTCGAGGAAATGCCGGAAGAAGTACAAATAAATGAAATTATTACCGAAGAGGGAATACCTCAAAAGAAAATTGTTAAAAAACGAGTATTTAAGAAACCTAAAGGAGATGAACAAGTTGAAACAACTGAAATAGTGACCACTGAAGAAGAAGGTAAAAAGCCCGTGTCGGTCGTGACAGTTAAGACGTCGAAAATTGAATCGATTGATGAAGATGAGACACAGCCTCTAGAAACAGATCACACACCAGAGCAAACACAAGCCAGCATCACACCTACTACTTCGTCCAAAACTGTTACAGTAACACAAACATATGACACCACAGGCGAATTCAATTTAGGTAAGACTTTTTACATATTACCATATTGGGTGGTCTAAATATGTACATACACTATATGTAACACATTTTGACATACAATATTATAATATATAGATCACCCACTATACTTGAACATAGTTATACAATATCAGTCCACTACAGTCACAGTTATATTGTATATCTTACTATAACCCCAAAATATTGCAAATAGATCCTAACCATTTTACATTTTGCAGGAGAATTACCTGAATTTGAAACAGAAATAGGTCAACTAAAACCAGTAACAGAAATTAAGGAGCACCTAACTGTTGAATTTGTGGAGAGTCAAAGAGCGAGTGAAGACATAGACCAGAAACCAGAAACAACAACTAAAGCTGAGGAATCTACTCTACCCTCATTGGCCGTTGTTGAAGAGGTTAAAACCGAGATTCTTCAGGCACCAGAAGAAAAAATTATTGAAGAAAAAGTTGTGAAGAAAAAGAAAATAAAGAAGCATACAGAAGAGAAACCAGAGGAAGAAAAAGTTGAAGAAGTTCCGCAAGAAGATGTTGCTGAAAAAATCACAAAGAAAAAGAAAAAGAAACCAATAGAAGAAAAACCAACCGAAGAAATTCCAGAAAAACCAACCGAAGAAGAGCCCAAAAAGAAGAAACCGAAACCAATAAAGGTGGGAAAAGAAATGATACAACCAATGCAAATAGAAAAGAACGAAATCAAACCAACAAAACTGGTAATAACTGCACCAAAGGACGCACCAATAAACTTCGCTGAAATTAAACTTCGTAAACCGAAAGTTCCACAAAAGAAAGAAGCAAAAGTTAAATTGCCCAAGTTCTTACTCAAAAGTAGAATCAATCATATTACCTTCCCTCCTCTGGCAGAAATCGAACGAAAACCGGTGCTAACGATAAGAAAACCTGATCTCAAAGATAATGGAGTGTTATCCAGAAATATGAAAGATGCCGAAAAGGTAATCAAAACCAAGAGAAGGAAGCTTAAAGAAATCGACAAAGAATTACAAGATCTCGAGAAACTCGATCTAGAACTTGATGAAATCAAAAAACCAGAACTCGAAAAAGTTGACGACGAGTATAAATATCAAAGGAAACCAAAACCGAAAAAAGATGACGAAACAGAAATCAAACCGCTACAACTTGGCAAAGGTAAAATACCACAAAAGGAAGAAGAAATAGAAGAAGTCAAATTAAAGAAAATACCAAAGAAACCCGAAGAAATTAGTGAAGAAAAGGAAGCTAAACCTAAAAAGCCAAAGAAAGAGGAAAAGCTTGTTGCGGAAAAACCTGAAGAGGAACAGCCATCATTAGAACCGTTTAAGCCCTACGACATTGAAAGAGAGGAGCCTGAACGGGAAGAATTAGATCTCCCGGATATTGAGAAACCCGAAAAAGAATCTCCTAAGCCTGACGAAGTCAAACCGAAAAAGATCAAGAAACCAAAACCCGCACCGGAATCAATTGAAATTCCAATTGAACCAGGAGTTCCAAAACCTAAAGAAGAGGAAGAACAACCAGATGTAAAGTTTAGAATTCCAAAGAGAGATAAACCAGAAGAAGAACCAGAAAAAATAAAACTCAAGCCCTTTACGAAACCAACACCGGAAAAAGAAGAAACCGTACCCGAACTTACAGTTGGAAAACCTGACACTATACCTACAGGCGAAACTGAAATGGATGATATAGAATTACAACGTCCAAAACCGAAAAAGAAAACGAAAGGTAAGAAAACCACACCAGATACTGCTGAAGAGGTTGAAGGTCTCCCTGAAAAATCTGAAGAAATCCCACAGGAGGAATCTATTGAAGAACAACCAATCGAAGAGGAAAAACCGGAAGAAATACCTACAATAATTAAGAAAAAGAAAGCCAAAAAACCAGTAAAAGAAGAACTTCCAAAACCTGAAGAAGTTCCTGAAGAAGAACAAAAACCAATTGTAGAAGAAACCACAGAAGAAATAATTACTATTAAGAAAAAGAAACCGAAAAAGCCTACGAAGGAAGAAACCAAGCCTGAAGAACTCCCTCAAGAGGAAGAGAAAAAGCCTGAAAAACCAAAGAAACCAGTAAAAGTTGGCAAACAGTTAATTCAGCCAATGTCAATTGAACGCACCGATGTTAAACCTCAAAAATTAATTATTACTGCACCTAAAGATGCTCCCATTAATTTCGCAGAAATTAAACTGAAGAAACCTAAAATTCAAAAGAAAGAAGTGAAACAAGCGAAACTACCGAAATTTTTACTTAAGAGTAGAATAACACACATACCATTCCCTCCGCTCTCTGAATCGGAACAAAAACCAACTTTAACTATTCGTAAACCAGATGTAAAAGATAACGGTGTGCTTTCTAGAAACATTAAGGACGCGGAAAAGATCATAAAAACCAAGAGGCGAAAGCCTAAAGATATCGATAAGGAATTAACGGATCTTGAAAAACTCGATCTTGAACCGGAAGAACTGAAAAAACCTGAACTCGAAAAAGTTGACGACGAATATAAATATCAAAGGCAACCGAAGAAACCAAAAGAAGAAGTCAAAGAAGAAATCCAACCACTTAAATTAGGAAAAGGAAAAGTACCAAAACCTGAAGAAGTTGATGAAACCGTTACGTTAAAGAAAATTCCCGAGAAACCTAAAGAAACGCCCGAGGAAAGTGTAAAGAAACCGAAGAAAGTCAAACCTGAAGAGAAACCGCAAAAAGATATTCCCGAACAAGAAGAACCAAAATTAACACCATTCGAACCATACGATATTGAACGTGATAAACCTGAAATAGAAGAATTAGAACTTCCGGAACGGGAAAAGCCGGAAAAAGATTTAATAGATAAAACAGAACCGAAACCTAAAAAGAAGAAAAAACCCACACCAGAACCCGAAACAATAGAACATCAACTTATAAAAGGTAAACCTAAACCTAAACCGGAAGATGAAGAACCAGAAATAAAACTTAAATATAAACAAGGACCAAAACCGGAAGAAGAACCGGAAAAGATTCAACTTAAACCGTTTAAAAAACCAAAACCTGAGGAAGAAGAAATAACACCGGAGCTAACCGTAGGTAAACCGGAAACAATTCCAACCGGAGAAAGTGAAAAGGAAGTGATCGAAATTACAACTATTAAGAAAATTAAGAGAAAGCCAAAAGGCAAAAAGTCCACACCAGACACACAGGAATATGTTGAAGGTTTTCCGGAAGAGTTTACTGACGCCGTCGAGGAATTCCCCGAAGAATTTGAAGATGCGGTTGAAGATATTGAACATCCTGAGAAAATAGAAGAGGATGTGTTTGAAGATGTAATATCTGAAGAAAAGCCTGAAGAAACGGAACAAATAATTGAAAAACGTAAGAAAATTATTAAAAAACGAAAAGTTATTCCTAAAGAAAAGCCAAAGGAAGAACCTGAAGAAATAAAACCTCAAGAAGAAGAACTCGTAGAGGAAGTAATAACGAAGAGAAAAATAAAGAAACCTGTCAAAGTTGGAAAGGAACTTATACAACCCACGACGATAGAACGCACAGAAGTGAAACCTCAAAAATTATTAATAACTGCACCGAAAGATGCCCCCGTTAATTTCGCCGAAATTAAACTAAAGAAACCGAAAATTGCACAAAAGAAAGAAGTTAAACCTGCGAAATTGCCGAAGTTCTTGCTCAAAAGTAGAATTACTCATATACCATTCCCTCCATTGACAGAAAGTGAACAGAAACCCGTTCTAACGGTACGTACACCTGATCTCAAAGATAATGGCGTTCTATCCAGAAATATTGAAGAGGCGGAAAAAGTTATAAAAACTAAACGAAGAAAATTAAAAGACATCGATAAAAAATTAAAAGATTTAGAAAAATTGGATTTAGAATTAGATGAACTCAAGAAGCCCGAGTTAGAAAAAGTAGATGAAGAGTACAAGTACCAAAGAAAACCAAAAGTTCCAAAAGAAGAAGATAAAGAAGAAGTTGTTCCAATAAAACTCGGCAAAGGGAAAGTTCCTCAACCGGAAGAAGTGAAAGAAGAAGTTAAATTAAAGAAAATACCATCTAAACCGAAAGAAACTCCGGAAGAAGAAAAAGAAAAACCCAAAAAACCTAAAACTGAAGAAAAGGCACCAATCGAAAAACCAGAAGAAGAAGCACCTGAACGTTTGTCTTTCGAACCATACGACATTGAAAGAGAAGAACCAGAAAAAGAAGAATTGGAACTTCCGAAGTGGGAAAAAGAGGAAAAAGAAGTTCCAGAACAAAAAGAACCAAAACCAAAGAAACCTAAAAAAGCAAAACCAGCACCAGAAGTTATAGAAATACCACTTGTAAAGGGGCCGCCTAAGCCCATAGAAGAAGAAGAACAGCCCGAAGTTAAATTCAGAATCCCTAAAAAGGATAAACCTGAAGAACAACCGGAGGAAATTAAACTCAAACCTTTCACGAAGCCAAAACCAGAAGAGGAAGCAACCGCCCCGGAACTCACAGTTGGAAAACCGGAAACGATACCGACTGGCGAAAACGAGATAGAAAAAATTGATATTAAACCTAAAAAGCCAAAGAAAAAGAAGGTTCCAACTACTGAAGATGTATCAAAAGAAGAAGAATTTCCAGAAAAAGAAGAAGAAATTCAACCAGAAGAAAAGCTTCCTGAGGTTGAAAAGCCAGAAGAAACTGAAGAAATTATAGAAAAACGAAAAATAAAGCGAAAGAAACCAAAAGAAACAGAAAAACCTACACCGGAACAACCAGAAGAAGTACCGGTAAAACCTGTAAAAGTTGGAAAAGAAGTAATTCAGCCAACGGAAATAGAGCGTAAAGAACACAAACCGCAAAAAATAGTGGTAACACCAAAAGACGAACCCGTTAATCTGGCAGATGTTAAATTAAAAAAGCGAAAAATTCCCGAAAAGAAAGATATTAAACCCAAAGCACCAAAATTCCTCCTTAAGAGCCGAATAAATTATGTACCTTTCCCACCTGCAAGTGAATCAGAACAAAACCCAGTTTTAAGTGTTCGTAAACCTGACTTAAAGGATAACGGTGTCCTTTCAAGAAACATCAAAGAAGCCGAAAAAGTTGCGAAACCCAAACGAAGAAAAATGAAGGATGTAGACAAGGAATTGCCAGATTTAGAAAAACTGGACGATAAAATTGAAGAATTAAAACGACCTGAACTCGAGAAGGTAGATGATGAATACACATATCAAAAACAACCGAAAAAGCCAAAAGAAGAAATAACTGAAGAAGTGAAACCGCTTAAACTGGGCAAAGGAACGGTACCGGCGCCAGAAGACACGACGGAGGACGTAAAACTGAAGAAAATTCCGGCTAAACCTACAGATGAAGAAGAAGAACTTTTGGAAAAACCTAAGGAAGAGAAATCTGAAGAAAAAATACCTCAGAAGAAACCAGAAAAAGAAGAACCTGAGCTTAAGCCATTTGAGCCGTACGATATTGAAAGGGAGAAGCCTGAATTGGAAGAAATTGATATTTCAAAACCCGAAAAGCCTGAAGAAGAAATTCCTGAAAAGGTGGAGCCTAAACCTAAGAAAACGAAAAAACCAAAACCAACACCAGAAATAATAGAAATACCTTTAGAGAAAGGTAAACCGAAACCGAAAGAAGATGAAGAGCAACCAGATGTTAAATTTAGAATTCCAAAGAAAGACAAGCCGGATGAAGTACCAGAGGAAATTAAATTAAAACCAATTACAAAACCAACGCCAGATGAGGTCGAAGAAGACAAAGAACTGCCTGTAGACATACCGGAAGATTTACCAACTAAGGACAGGGAAATTGAAACAATTGAAACCAGAATTACGAAAATTAAGAAAAAGAAGCCGAAGAAACCCAAAGAGGACGAAAAACCAGAAGAAATAATTCAAGTTGAAGAAAAGGCACCAGAAATGGAAGAAACTGAAAAACCGAAGGAAAAACCAGAAAAGCCTGTCCTTGTGGACAAAAAAGAAATACACCCAACCAAAATTGAACGACACGAAGTTAAGCCACAAAAACTGGTTGTGAGTAAACCCGAAGAAACTCCAGTCAACTTAAGTGAAATAAAATTGAAGAAACGCAAAGTACCTGAAAAGCAAAAAGAAATAAAAAGTGTTACATTGCCGAAATTCCTATTGAAGAGCAGAATTAATTTTATTACGTTCCCGCCACTCTCAGAAATACTGAAACTTCCACAAATAGCAGAACTGAAACCGATTGTAAAAGATAACGGCGTCCTATCAAGAAATATGAAAGAAGCCGAGGAAACAATTAGAACAAAACGCAGAAAACTTAAAGACAAAGGTAAAGACGTGGAAGATTTGGAAAAATTGGATCTAGAAATGGGCGATCTAGAAAGACCTACGTTAGAAAAAGTAGATGAAGAATATAGATACAAAAAAGAACCAAAGAAGCCAAAAGAAACTCCAACTGAGGAAACTAAACCCATTAAAATAGGCAAAGGAAAAGTACCGGAACAAAAAGAGGAGGTAGAAGAACCAATTAAATTGAAGAAAATACCAGAAAAGCCAAAAGAGGTGCAAGAATTGCCAAAACCAGAAGTTAAAAAGGAAGAAACCGAGGAACCCAAAAAGAAAGAAAAAGAACCTAAAGAATACCCGGAAGTTACTCCATTTGAACCGTACGATATTCCTAGAGAATCGCCCGAAAAGGAAGAACTAGAATTACCGGAACGCGACAAACCAGAAAAAGTAATTCCTGAAAAGAAAGAACCCAAACCCAAGAAAACCAAGAAGGAAAAGCCAGCTCCGGAAGTTATAGAAATACCGCTAGAGAAAGGTCCACCAAAACCAACAGACGAAGAAGAAGAACCAGATGTTAAATTCAGAATTCCTCAAAAAGATAAACCAGAGGAGGAACCAGAAACAATCAAGCTAAAGCCATTTAAAAAGCCGGAAGATAAACCTGAAGATAAACCTGAAGATGAAGTAACAGAAGAAAAGAAACCAGAAGAAGTGGAAAAGACCAGAGAAGAAGTTGTGGAAACGATTGAAAAAATAACTATAAAGAAAAAGAAACCAAAGAAACCGGCAGAAGAAGACGTTCCGAGTGAAGTTACAATCAAAAAACCAGATGAAACAGAAAAACCGGACGAAGTAGTGGAGTCAACTGAAGAAGTGGTGATTAGAAAGAAAAAACCAAAGAAAACTGTGGAAGAAGAGGCGCCTACAGAACTGACAATAAAGAAACCCAAAGATATTAAAGAAACTGAGGAGATAACGGAAACTACAGAAGTTACAATTAAAAAGAAAAAGCCTAAGAAGCCGACGGAAGACGAAGCACCTGCTGAATTAACAATTAAAAAGCCTGAACAAGTTAAGGATGTTGAAGAAATAACCGAAACTACTGAAGAAATTGTTATAAAGAAAAAGAAACCTAAGAAAACCGTAGAAGAGGAAGCTCCAGCTGAACTAACAATCAAAAAACCAGACGAGGATAAGGTTGAAGAAATAACGGAAACTACTGAAGAAGTAGTCATAAAGAAAAAGAAACCTAAAAAACCGGTAGAAGAAGAAGCCCCAGCCGAGTTAACAATTAAAAAACCAAAGGAAACTGAAGAAGAAATCACTGAAATCACCGAAGAAGTAACAATTACGAAGAAAAAACCGAAAAAACCAGTGGAAGAAGAAGCTCCTGCGGAATTAACATTCAAAAAGCCAAAGGAAATAGAAGAAACGGAAGACATAACAGAAACCACTGAAGTGACACTCAAGAAGAAAAAACCAAAGAAACCAGTTCAGGAAGAAGCTGCAGCTGAACTAACAATTAAAAAGCCCGAAGAGGTCAAAGAAGAAGAAATAACTGAAACTACTGAAGAAGTTATCATAAAGAAAAAGAAACCTAAAAAACCGGTAGAAGAAGAGGCTCCAGCCGAATTAACAATCAAAAAACCAGAAATTCCAGAGGAGGTAACAGAAACAGAGGACGTTATAATCAAGAAAAAGAAACCCAAAAAACCAGTAGAGGAAGCGACTGAAGAATTAACAATTAAAAAACCGGAAGAAATTGAAAAGACGGAAATAACTGTAACAACTGAAGTTACAATTAAGAAGAAAGAGGCTAAGAAACCAATTGAGGAAGAAGCTCCAGCTGAACTAACCATTAAAAAGCCGGAAGAAATATCTGAAACCACTGAGGATGTTATTATTAAGAAGAAAAAACCAAAGAAACCAGTAAAGGATGAAGCTGAAGCTGAACTAACAATTAAGAAGCCAAAATTACCAGAAGAAACAGAAGAAATAACCGAAACAACTGAAGTTACAATTAAGAAGAAAGAGGCTAAGAAACCAATTGAGGAAGAAGCTCCAGCTGAACTAACCATTAAAAAGCCGGAAGAAATATCTGAAACCACTGAGGAGGTTATTATTAAGAAGAAAAAACCAAAGAAACCAGTAAAGGATGAAGCTGAGGCTGAACTAACAATTAAGAAGCCAAAATTACCAGAAGAAACAGAAGAAATAACAGAAACAACGGAGGTAACTATTAAAAAGAAGAAACCGAAAAAGCCAGTGAAAGATGAAGAAGAAATAGCAGTAGAAGTCACACTGAAGGAAGGTAAACCTGAAAAACCCGTGGAAACCGTAGAATCGTCGGAAGAGGTTGTAATCAAAAAGAAGAAACCCAAAAAACCAGTCGTCGAAGAAGCGGCTGATGAATTAACAATAAAGAAACTTGAACCACAGAAACCAGAAGATGTAGTAGAAGAGGAAGTACTTATAAAGAAAAAACCAAAGAAACCAGAGGAGGCGGAAGATGAGGTGACAATAAAGAAGTTCGTTCCTACTGAAACGGAAGAAACAACTGAAGAAATTACTATCAAAAAGAAACCGAAAAAAGTCGTGGAGGAAGCTGAAGACGAAATAACAATTAAGAAAATTAAACCCGTAACAACAGAAGAGGTTGAATCTACGGAAGAAATTGTAATAAAGAAAAAGAAACCGAAGAAGCCTACAAAAGACGAAGCAGCTGATGAGATAACCATAAAAAAATTAGTTCCACAAGAACCAGAAGAAATTGTGGAAACCACTGAAGAAATAACGATTAAAAGACGACAACCAATGCAACCTGTAGAAGAACAGGAAGACGTCGAAGAAGAAATAACATTGAAGAGAATCAAACCACACAAAATTGAAGAAGACGTAGAATCAACTGAAGAAATAAAGCTCAAGAAAAAGCCAAAGAAACCAATCCAAGAAGAAGCTGCTGACGAACTGACGATCAAAAAGATGGCACCTCAAGAAGACGAAACAGACGAAGTCAGCGTTAAGCGAAGGAAACCTAAGGAAAAAGAGGAACCTGAAGACGAAGTAACGATAAAGAAACAAAAAGACGTCGAAGAAGACGTGGTACATGAATTTACCATACGCAAGAAACCTCCTCCTCGGCCACCAACCATAGAAGAACACGCACAAGAAATAACCATCAAAAAATTGCGAAAAGTGCGCAAGAAGCCCGAAATTCCGGAATACACCGACGTGGAAACCGTCACGTTTAGACCGAGAACGACGAAAACGAAAGAAGACGTCGAACAAGAATTTAACATTCAGTTAGATTCGTACGCCGAAGAGGAAATTTCCATGTCGGGCAGGGTCAAATTGAAGAAACAACGCCCTCTGACTTATTCGGAAGAAACCGGCCAGAAAACCATAAAAATTAGGCGAGAAATTGAGGAAGAAGGGGGACCGGTTATCGAGGAAATCGTTGACGATGGCAGCGACGCCGAAGATCTTCCCTATGACGGTATTGAAGAAAGCTTCCACGTACCTTTCAGAAGGAAATCCAAACCCGAATATTCGATCCAAGAAGAAGATGAAGAAGCTGTGTCTATAGACTTCAGGAAGAGGCGTCCTACGACTGACTATGAAGAACAATCGCTCACAATGAAATCCAAGAAGAAACCTTCACAACCAACTTACGATCAAGGTTATATAAAACGAAATATTTACGCTTTTTACGCATTCATATAGGTTTTTAATTTGAATTAATTTTCTTTGAACATAATTTTTTAAAATTGAGCAAACGTGCAAGTCAACCAAATTTTTTGTTTCTTAAAATAAAACGTATTTCTTTAGAAGCGGCATCTTTGAGCATCACGCGAGAAACGGAAATTTTCGAACAAGACGAAGAAATCGTCGAAGTTAACGAAGGAGACATCTTGTTTTCAATATGTTCTTATATTGCCGAAGTCGATCAGGCCATAGACTTGGTGGAGGGTGAAAGGGTCTACGTCATCGATATGGATAATCAAGATTGGTGGTTCGTCAAAAAACATCTCACTGAAGAAAAGGGTTGGGTTCCCGCCCAGTACTTAATGGACGAAACAAATTATACATCATACGTCCAAAAGAAATTGCACGAAAAAATCGACAAACTACCTGTATTTGAAAGTAAGTTTTTTTGTCATTTAATTTAAATTCTCACAATTTTTTTTTTTTAGAACCAAAACCTGAAGACAAACCCATGGCACCAAGATTCATAGAAAAACTCCAACCTCAACACACGCCTGATGGATACACGGTTCAGTTCGAATGTCAAGTTGAAGGTTCTCCACGCCCACAAATCACGTGGTTTAGACAAACGGCCATCATTAAACAATCCCAAGATTTTCAAATGTATTACGACGAGGACAACGTGGCCACTTTAATAATTAGAGAAGTCTTTCCTGAAGATGCCGGCACCTTCACGTGTGTCGCTAAGAACTCGGCAGGATTTGCTTCGAGTACGACCGAGCTTATAGTCGAAGCACCACTTTCGGATCACGGCTCCGATTTCACAGGTCTTTCCAGAAGAAGTCTGTCCAGGGAATCGTCCTTAGCAGACATTTTGGAAGGTATCCCGCCGATCTTCGCCAAAAAACCAAAAGCCCAATACGTAGATGAAAAATCCAACGTTGTAATCGAATGTAGATTGGTTGCCGTACCGGAACCGGACATAATTTGGAAATTCAACGGAAAAACAATAAAGAAACAAAAGAACGTAACGATCGTCACGGAATCCGACATGCACATGTACAGCACCGTTTTGAAAATCCAACAAGTTGAAAAAACACAAGAAGGTGTTTATGAAATTATCGCCAAGAACAGAGAAGGCGAAGCCAAGTTGAAGATACCGCTCAAGGTCAAAACTGGCGATAAGGAACCTCCGCAAATTTTAGAACCGCTGAAAAGCATAAACGTTCGTGAAGGTGACAGTGTCGTTCTAAGCACGCTTATCGTTGGCAATCCCACGCCAAAAATTACTTGGTACAAAAATGGCAAACCGATTACCAAACCCTCGACGAAAAAACACGACGATGAATATACTCTCACTATGATTGAAACTACAAAAGAATGTACGGCTGAATACACGGTTAAGGCCGTTAATCCTTTGGGAACGGCCGAAACTACCGCGTTACTCACCGTGGAAGGTTTGTTACTATTTTGGATTTTTTTTGTCATGGTTTCATAAATTACACATTTTCAGAATGCCCGGTCCCCAAACCGGAACCACCAATGTTCGTCGAACGCTTCCAAGAACAAAGCGTCCCTGAAAAAGGCACCTTGCGACTTTTCGCCCGCGTCATAGGAAACCCAGTCCCCGAAGTCTTCTGGCTGAAAAACAACGAACCTTTAAGACCATCCCCGCGAATAAAAACATCCTACGACGGAGAGAACATCGAACTGCTCATCAAAGACGCCAACTCCGAAGTCGACGCCGGAGACTACAAATGCGTCGCCACCAACTCCATCGGCAAAACATCACACGGGGCCAGAATCACCGTGGACGTCGAAAGGGTCAAATTCACCAAAACTCTGCGCAAAACGTACGAAGTGACCGAGCACGAAACGGTCATCATGGAGTGCGAAACCTCTCATACGGTCTCCACCAAATGGTGGCACAAAGAAAAAGAAATAAGCGGAATGGATCACCGCGTCTTGATACAAGAAGGTCGCACGCACAAACTCGTAGTGAAGAACGCCACATCTAAAGACAACGGTCATTACAAATGCACCGTTAAAGATCAAAAAACCGAAACGGTGATGACGGTCGAAGAAATGAAACCGGAATTCGTCCGTAAGATGCAAGATTTGGAAATAACCGAAAAGGAATGCGCCGTATTGGAGGTGGAAATCACGTCTGATACGGCCGAAGTAATCTGGAACAAAGACGGCACCACCATTGACCTGAGCGATACGCGATATGTTGAAGAAAAAGATGGCGGAACCAGACGTCTTCTTATTAGAAGCACGTCTATTCACGATGAAGGCGAATATACTTGCGCGTTAATAGACGAAGAATGTACAGCAGAGATCACTGTTATTGAACTTCCACCGGAGATAATTTCAACGTTACAAGATCAAACGGTCAATAAGGGCGAAAAGGCCGTTTTTGAAATAGAATTGACCAAAGGAGACGCTTTGGTTTCTTGGTTCAAGGACGACAACGAGATACAATTTTCCGAGCATGTACGGTTATCCATCGATGGAAAACGACAAAAACTCAAAATATACAACTGCGAACCTGAAGACGCCGGTAGTTATTCTTGCCAAGTCGGAGTGCAAAAATCCACGGCTAGTTTAACAGTTTACGAACCGACGCTCACTTTCATTAGAAAACTACCGGAAATCACGCGCGTTCCATTAGGAAGCGACGTGGAACTCGTTGTGGAATTATCGAAGCCGGATGTGGAAGTCGTTTGGATGCGAAACAACAAAATCATCAAGAAGGTCACGCGACATACGATCGTCACAGAAAATACCATCAGAAAACTGATCATCAAAAATGTAAAGCACGAAGACGAATTTGAATATACCTGCGTCGCTGAAGACATAAGAACTACGACTAAATTAGTAGCTGAAGGTACGATTAGAACACTTTGTCCTTAAATATTTTTCTTCGTCATAGTCCTACCCGTCACACAACCAGTTTTCTTCTGTATTTTTCGACATAACCTCATTGTAAACAAGTCTAATCTGAGCACCATAAATTTTTTCATACTACTTGATAATCAGTCTTTATTTCGCTTTAATCTTTGCAGCCCTACATTCTGATTTACTCTTGTACTTCTTCTTCTCATTCTCTACAGTTCATTTTGTCACAATTTCCTACTTCTTACTAGGAATTTAACTGCTTTAGACTTTAATATTTTAAATATTTTATTTTTTTAATATTTTTCATACAAAATATTTCCTTTCCTTTTCACGAATTTATTTAGTTTGTGAATCATTTCTTACACATTAACTTGTAGAGAGACCTTCTCCTCCTCGAGGACCAATACAAGTCACAGGTATGACGGCCACGTCGTTTACGTTGAGTTGGCAACCGTCGAAATTCGACGGCGGAAGCCCAATCATCGAGTATATCGTCGAAATGAGGGATTCGAACAAGAAGTACACGAAAATCGGCACCACCAAAACCGACCACACGGCGTTTGCGGTCACCTCCTTGGAGAAGGACCACGGATACAACTTCAAGATCACGGCCAGAAATTCCGTCGGCCTGAGCGAACCGTACGAACCGGCGGATACAATAGTAGCCGGATCAAGACTCAGTAAGTTGATGGGCGATTTTATCAATTTTGGTTTGTAAATTTTGGTTCATTTCAACATTTGGGGTTTGGGGTTTTCAGAATTTTTTATGCTTTTGCCTTGTATTTGTAAAGGAAAGATCGCCATGTAGGGGTGACGTTGTTAAAAGGGATCGGCGTCAGTTTCGTTGGCTAATAATTCAAACTACCGCCTAGGCTAAAACTACTACTACTACACTGCAATTACACTTAACTAAATTCTCCTTCAATCCGTCGACTTTGTTCTTAAGGTGTCAGCATGGCACGCGTCGAGTGTAAAGTCCGTTCAACGTCCTGTTTGCTTGCCGGTGTACTTTACGGTACATTGTCTTGTCATTTGTACTTGTCAGCGTCTTGTCGCAATTTACAGTGCAATGCCATTACATATTAACCACCCGCTTAATTGCTTTTGCTTGTAAGGGATTCACAATAATTTTGCGAAAAACAACGACACTACCTTTTCGTATTCCCACCATCCAAGATCAAAGGTGCGCGTAAGTAAATAACTTTAAATGTGATACAATTTCCAACAAACTCGCTTTAAAATTTGAAGATCAGAATAATATTGTGATTGTTCCATTCGTACAAAATCTTTTCCATCTGGAAATTTAAACCGGGTTTGTTTCCCAACGATAAATCTTAATCCAGAATGTACTTTTAGCGCCACCATCACCTCCAGAAAACCTTCACGTAAAAGACGTCACCAGCAGAAGTTGCACAATCCAATGGCAACCACCTCTAAGCACGGGCGGTAGTGAAATCACAGGTTACATCGTCGAAAAGAAACTGGAATTCATGTATAAATGGGAAAAAGTCGTCACATTGGAAACGTTCACTCTGGAACACACCATAGAAAACCTCAAAGAAAAAAGCGAATACCTCTTCAGGGTTTTCGCCGAAAACGCCATCGGTCTTAGCGTACCGGCCACCACCGAAATAGTACCGCTAAGAACTCACGCAAGTAAGAATAAATTTTAAAATAGTTACATTTTATCGAAATTATTTTTCAGCCGTGCCATCACCACCGACAGCTCCTTTGGAAATAAGAACGATAGGTCCGAACGCCATCGTTATAGAATGGGGAGCGCCTGAAAGCGACGGTGGAGCACCGCTAGAAGGTTACAACATCGCCATTCGCGACACCAAAAAGACCATGTGGATGGAAATAGGACGAGTTTCCAAAGGTGTCCAAAAATTCACCATAAGAGATCTGCAAGAAGATCACGACTACCTCATTAGGATATTCGCGAGGAACGAAATTGGTCTTAGCGAACCTTTGGAATCCGACGAGCCCATTAAAGTCCTTCCATCTGGTGGTAAGTCGTTTCGTTTTATCTATTTGTTGATTTTATTAACGCATTTTTCCAAGTTCCAAAAATTGATTAAAACTAAAAAAATTTCAGACGTAGACCAAGAAGACTTTAGAGAAGTAACCGATCGCGAACAAGCCTCTTACAGTACAGAAACGACGACGTCATGGATGCGCGAAGCAAACATGGACGCCGACATTCATTCCTACGCCAAAGGCAGCTTGCTGCAAAGGGACGAGTACTTCTTCAAAATATGGTATTACGCCAAAAAACTCTTCAAGTAAATCGTCCACACGCAACGTCCATTAAGATGTACATAATTCGTAAATAATTTAGATTATGACTTAGTTGCTTTTTTTATACACAAAACACTTTTGACGAAAAACGCTGATCTTGTCGGCGTACCTGCGGTTTGATTTGGCGGGCGAAAATATAACTGAATACCTATGGTCGTCATTCGAAGGATTCAGTTGCGAAAATTGCGAAAATTAACGAAGAGTACGTTTCGAACCCGCCGGATCGCCGTCAGGGATATTTTATATTGAACGTTAGAATACTGTGATACGAATGTATAAATCGTCGAATTGAGAGTCTTACAAGAAAACAATCGATTAAAAAAAAAATGCAAAACGTATCTATGGATAATTATAGTTTTTGTGCTTGTTGCGTGTATACGACTTGTTTCTGTTATATTTATTAAATTTTAGGAGCTTGCTTATATATTTTTTCTGTTAACCGAATAACGACGTTAAATAGATTCTCTGTGCATTTCTTCGGGAGACAAATATAGGTGCATACGACGAAATGAAATGCACGTGGGATTTATTTCGGGTTTTTATTATAATATTTATAACATTTAATAAAAGTTAAAATTAATCAATTAGACTTTAATTTCAATCTCCCATCACAATGGCAATTAGTGCTGAGGAAACCTTTCACTAAGTATACCTACTAGATTTTTTTATTGTCGCTAATTATACTTATAATTGTCGTAAGGTTTGTCGGACGGTTCCGGTTCCGTTCGGAATTTCATCGACCGATTAAAAACATTCAGTTTCATTTGTAACTAACTTCAAGCAACAGAAATTCGCTATGTGATAGGCCAAAGAAATCCGGAACAGTTCAGGATTGTTTGTAGGACCTATAGGTAATTACACTAACCAAATTTTAACTTGAAAATTTCTAAAAAAAAATAACTATTCGTTTATATAAATTTTAAACATCAAGGATTCTTATTACAAAAATTAACTCTTAACTTTTACTAATTAAATTATACCCTTACCGTGTTTTGTTGTGGAGGACTTATCAATCCAAGACGTCAAACCTTTGAAAACTCCGAAATTAGCAAATCGATCAGCTCGACTATACGTTTGTCCGCACGATTTGACGTCTGTCCGCACGGATATAAGATGTCGGCCCAACAGTATGTCAGTCTGTCCGGTTGAATGTTCATCTGCCTACTCAATTGATAAACTAATAAATGTATAGAATTAATATCAAACCAAAATAAAATCAAACCTACACAAAGACATTAAACAAAATAAAATAGGAAATAAATAAAATGTTTTCATAAATCAAATGATTAGCAAACTAAAGTCAAATCGACACAATGACAAAAACATAAATATAGTAAAACCTATTATAAATCAAATATTAATAAACAAGACAATAAAATAAAGACATACCTAGTAGGAAACAATGTTTCGAATAATAATTAAAATTAAAAAAAAATAATACGTAAACAATTCAACAAATTAAAAAAAATAATACATAAAACAATTCTAAAAATTAAAAAAAAATAATACATAAAACAATTTCAAAAGTATACATAAAACAACATAATAAAATTTTACAACAATAATACATAAAACAATTCCAAAATTAAAAAAAAAAACAATAAATAAAACTGTATAATAAATTGTTAATCGTTAAACGATTCAATAATAATTATTTAAACTAATATTTTGGCTTACTGTCACCCGTGAACAGAAACAGATCCGAACCTCGCAAGAGCGAGATTCAAAAGGAAGAGTTCAGAACTAGTTCGAGCTTTTATACAATTAGATTTCCGAAAAAAAACGAATGTTTTCGATCGGATTTTTTACATAATATTAACGATTTAGTTGCAATAAAGGCCTTAAATCATTAGATATTGTTTCATAATTATCATAATAATCGTTTTCAACTCGAAAAATTGATTAATTCAGTGAAAAAAATCAAGTCAATGAAAGTGAGGTTAGGCGCAACAATTTTACATTTTTGTGGACTTAAAAACCAAATTTGACGATTGATTTGTATGATAAAGTTATAAAAACACATTTCCAATGTTGTAAAAATACATTTCGGGACGCAAATTACAAATATGTGCAAGTTTCGATACAAAGATTTATAACAATCGTAACTTGATATCGACAACTTGGTGATCCTAATTTTATGCTTCGTAATCGTAATGATGTATTTATAACGCAGTTATTTATAAGTATTTGAATTGTTTTTACATATCCGAATTACAATTGTTTTATGTTAAACTTATCGAACGTACGTCTTCCACATAATGTTCTACAATCGATGTCTAAATTTTTGTTACAGAAATTTGTTTCGACTTTGATTGCAAGGTTTGATCCTCAAGTACACGTTTAACTTGCACACTCGGATTTACTTCTGGATATTTTCTTAGTATTTTTAAATTTTAATTTGACCAGAATTCTGATATGTTGATCAACTTTGTGAATAAGTTTTTAAGTGCGACCGATTTACTTTATTTGATCTGTCGCTTCATTATGTGTCTTAACGTTCATGAAATTTGTTTCAACGGCCTTCAAATTCCAACGTCAATTCCAAAATATATTTCATTCCGACACAAAAATAACTTCAAATCGGAATTTTACTTTGTAGAAAAATGCGTCACAAACGCATAACATTACAATTAAAACGATTACAACCTTCGATGGAGGTCAATTTTGTTGTAGTATAGTAGTTTTTGTTGAAAATGTTTGCTTCGAAACTTGGGCATATTCGAAATTTTGTCTTCATATTTAGTTTTCATATGCGTTTTTATAAATTCGCCGACGTGTTCTTAACTTTAGCATCCGATTTATTCCTCAAATTAATATTTATTTCCTCAACAACAATGAATATATAAAAAGTCAACTTGGATTGACCAACTGAAACAATAATAAAACTTTCGTAAAATGGACACCAAACACTAAATTATAGAACTCTAAGCTACGAACAAACGCCATCTCTTATGTGCGGGGCGAACTAAATTTAAGCACTATTACCCTCGTTTGTATATATTATAGTTACCTAACCTTGAAGAGCCATCTCTTATGTGCGGGGCGAACTAAATTTAAGCACTCTTACCCTCGTTTGTATATATTATAGATACCTAACCAAGAATAGTTAGGGGTATTGTGGAATAGAGGGCGCCGAATTTCATTCATAAATTTTGAAACGTAGGAATAATGATATAAGGTAATAGCATTGTTTATATACATTTTATCCTTTACATAAGCATATTAATTTAACTAATACCCTAGGTATATCATTACTACGCTTCAAAATTTATGAATGAAATTCGGCGCCCTCTATCCCAAAATTCCAAAACTATTGTTGGTTGAGTAACTATAATATAAATAAACAAGGCTATTACTAAATGTTTATACAATAACACAATAACCAATATCAAATAACAACTGTCTGTTTATGTTTTGTTTACAAACTTCAGCAGCGAAAATTTTCAATAATGTTGCGCCATCTATTACTTGTGGGTTGTATTACAAAACATAGAACACTGTGAGCAATATCAAGGAGTGTTTTCTTGTATACGCAAAATGTCGCTCGTTTCCTATAGATTCCTATTCAAAGTTCTCGGGGCAGTCAATGTAGCGCTGGTATTTCAATAATAAGTATAATAACAGATGTGTTGTGTCCAAGCGAGTTATAAAAAATTCTGTAAGATGGCAATAGTAACAAAGCGTCTGACGTGCACATTTAATATTTTTCAATTTTTAACATCTATTTTATGACATTCACTTATCAACAGCAATATTTTCTTATTTCAAATTATATTCTGTTCGTTCAATCCTGTTTGCTGCTCTCTAAAACATTCTATCAAATGGTAAATCTATTCAATCATCGGTTTCGCACGATGTTCACGCTAGTCGACATTTAAATCGTTTGATAACAAACTTGTTAACGACTTTATACCCAAAAGTCATGGAACACGCAACAATGAAAAAGTGCAGTGTTGTTTTAAAGCCCTGCACGCCGGATATGAAAAAATGTTACGTTTCACTTAATCAGTTCACCCCAAAATGCGGTAATGTAGCGTCGTCGATCGGAGCTAAAAAATCAGTTACAATTGAACCTTCAACACCATTACCAGAACCGGAATTAACGGCAGAACTCAGAAAGGCAATCAATGAGAAAAATATCCTCACGCAGAAGACCAAAACGAAATTTATATCTGCCCTCAACGAGCTCGAAGAAGCCAACAAGGAAACGTACAGGAAGAGTCGCAAATCTCAAATAAGTCAGGAAATAATCGATAGTGAAATCACTTACCTTAAACAACTGGACATCATCGTAAAGTTCTTCAAAAAGCCACTTGAAGATAACGACCTCTTGCAAAATGATGAAATTGAAAAACTTTTCGGTACCATCTCAGTTATACACAACGTAAACAAAGAATTGCTACGACAGTTACAACAAACATCTACGAATGTAGCGCAAGCATTTTCTAAATTAGCACCGTTTTTAAAACTATATTCGGCTTACGCCTACGATTACAAGCTCATCTTAGATATTTTAAAGGTAACACATCAAGTAATTTTTCTCACTAATTGCATATAATCCATCTTAGAAAGCCGAATGTAACGAGGAATTTAACAAATTCCTGAAAAATCAAGAATCTCGACCAGAAGTACAAACTAAGTTATCGTCGTTACTTATCACGCCTATACAAAGGATACCACGATACTGTCTTTTACTAAGAAAACTTTTAATAAACACTTTACCAATCGAAGAAGATTATAATACAATAAAAGGTATTAACAAAATTTTTAAGTGTTAATAATTTTAATTTCAAATTTCAGATTCGTTAGAAAAAGTTGAAGAATCTGCAAAACACGTCGACAAACTCGTCGCTGATCGTGAAAACAGCATATCTCTTCTACAAATACAAAAAGCCTTGCAACATAACACGCCGATGATCGTAAAACCCGGTCGTAAATTGATCAAAGATGGGCCGGTAGTAAGATTGTCCGGTACACAAATGAAACGAATGTACTTGGTAGCGATGACCGATATATTAATGTTCTGTAAAATACGGAAAGAGAACGTAAAAGGTAAAAATGCCTTGCAATCGTTGTTCATATTTCCGTTACACAAATGCAAAATTAGACAGAATCCAACAGCGAGAAATGTCGAAATTCGTTGTGATAATGAAATTGTGACGTTGTTTATTGAGAAGGTATACGATTTTGACGAATGGATTAAAGTGCTTAAGGCATCCATTGTACAATGTCTAGGGAATCGATCATCTTTACATAAAGAAAGCTCGTGGAGGCGACCGGCTTTTAAAAAAGATGTTGATAGTTACAGTGAAATTGGAATTACTCCAGGGAGACCGCAGAGAAAAAGGAAAATCATCGATGGTGAATTGGAGGTGAATATAGTAAAATATTTGTAATTGTTTTTTTTTTCTACATTTTGTAGATTCCTTCTTTTGAAAAACTCCTCCAGTTAATTACGTTTTTCATGTTATACTTTTATCTGTTAGCACGTTGTTAAAATGACAGTGATATTTCAGTTAGGACAAGATAATTCCAGTGAAGTCCGATCGTCTGTGCCCTTGATATCAAAGAGGAAATGTCTGCATAATTACGCTTTCGACCAAACTGACAGCAAAACGAATGATGTTTTACATCCATTGAGACATCACTATCTATCATCGAAAACGTATGACAATTTTGAAGATAAACCTGCAGCAGTAGAGAATCAGCCGGGCGTGTTCGTCTTCGGTCATTCTGGAAACGAAAATAAAGGATTTAATTTTATGATAACGAATTTATTCACAACTATTGGAAGTTCGTTTAAAAAATTATTTGGTTGGAAGTAAGTGCTTTTTTTATATAATTGAGTTATTCTGTCGTTAAGGTTGTTGGGAATGCTCATGGGAATGGGTAAAGCTGAGTGAGCTGTGACAGTACACACTTTAACTCTTAAACGAAGAGCAAAGTGCATTTACTTCATAAAGGCGTTAAATGAGGTACAAAAATAGAACTATTGTAAAGATTTTCGAGTTTTGAGAAAACGTGTACCTTCATAACACAGTCACCTTGTATTATGTATATAAAAATTAGAATTAAATCATGGAGAAATAGTGACAAATTCTTCGTTGTGGTTTTATAGGCTTTAATTTAATGGCAAGTAGGCAACCCTGCTCATCTTTGTAAACCATGAAGGACATGGGCATTCCCATTCATGCTTAAAAACTAGCCACAATGGGCGGTAATAGGTTCAGCAATATAAATTTTTATTAAAAAATCTTGCCGATATGAACAAATATTTTTGAATTATGTAACAACATTGTCCTTCATGAAACCTCTTTTAAAGTGCCCTTATTGTGGCATTTTAACGTAATGAGTAATAAAGAACATAAACAATCAACCACGTTTTCTTTCTATCTCTGCTAAAAAAATGAAAACAATTTGGTTAGAATTGAAAATTTATCAGAAAAATCACTATAGAACTAAACGTTAACAAAATGAAAATTTTACCTAAAAGGGCATCAAGTTATATTTATACATAAAAATGTACAGTAATGTTAAAACTGTATTTCAAATCTGACGAACATAATCCATAAACCTTCGCACCCGATCTTCACTCAACTGATTCGACCACACACCACCCTCTTTGAAATAAGAACCAACTATAACACCATCAGCGATCGAATAATGACGAAAATTATCTTGCATCACGCCAGAACCAACCAACACCGGTGATTCACAACTGGATTTTAACAGGTTTAATTCTTGTAAATCAGCTGGATGACCGGTGGAACTTCCGGTCAGAATTAGACCATCAGACAGAAAAAATTCCGCAGCTTTTGCCACTTCAATCAAGGAAAGATCTCGAGTAATCGCATGTGAACTACAATTATATATTTTCAAATGAGTACCAACAAATTTTCTCCTACCTATGCTTTTTCTTAATATCTGTAAAAATCAAAACATCGTCAGCATCAATATGTTTGCGGTATCTTAAAATTTGACCGGCGTTTGCGTCGGTGAAACCTTCATCAGCTACGTGACTAAATACGAATCCTTCGACGCGTACGAAATTATACGAGCAAGCTTTGGCTATCGCTAAAGCTTCTTTATTCCCACATGCTAAAACCTAATACAAATATAAAAATACTTGCATTCAAATTTATTACTTGTACTCCACACGGAAATCCCTTCGGTAATAAATTCTTAACATCTGAACAAATTTTACTCATTAGAGCAACCGTTTCAGGTTGGAAATGTTTCGACTGGACGTAAGGTACATCGTGCATGTTTTCCACGAGTATTGCGTCCTAAAAAATTGAATTTGAAACTTTTAAGTTTGAACATATTTGTATTTAGTTTCAAATTTTGTTTTAGGTTATGTTAATCTATTTGAACTACCACCGAACGACCTACTACATTATGCAAATTACCTACCACGTTACATTTTAGATACATTTCTGTTTCTCTGCAAGCCTCGTCGACGATTTTCTGCACAGATCTTGCGTATTTAGGAGTTCCTGTATAAACATTTTAATTTATTAATAATCAGAATGTCGCTTAGCTAGTCGATCAAATCACTGATAGTTCATTTATACAATAAATGTTTATATGTTTTAAACAAATTATTCCAAAAGCTATTGTACGTAAATGTGTCTTTACGAACGAGAAGTATTTTGATAATTACTGAAAACCGTGATTGCATGTGTACTTACCCGGTAAAGCGGCTAAATGAACCATACCAATGATGGAACATTTCGCCTTGAATACACGTCGGAATTTGTCCATATTTTAAATTCTAAGGTAAGTTTTTTGATCATTTATAATTATTTAATGTTATCTACACTTGTGCTACGGTCTTGTGCTTTTTATAATACAAGTTTATTGGTTTGCGAAAATGGCGCCAAATTTAAAATATTCATGTTATGTGAAATTTATGGTAATTGAAAAGAATAATGTGCTGAAAATTGTGTTGAAGGCACATATACGTATACACACAAGTAAGAGTTTTATTAGGATTATTAAATTTTCATTTACCAAAATATAAATTTCGTTGTGCTATAAATTCTGTCAATACAAGATGGCGCTTGTACATTGTAGCCGATAAAGTAGTTCATGATCGAACTGTCAGGTTTGAAAATAATAATAATAATAATGATTGGAAAATATATGTTACCAAATCAAAACTTGATTAAAGTAAGTAATTATAAAACTGAATTAAAAAAAGGGACAAAAATTTATATTTGCAAAAGTAGAAAATATTTGTTTATTTATCTATTAGTGTCAAATTCTTGGTTGAATAAAAGATAAGTATTTATTTATATAAAGAATTAAAACTAAATGTTTAAACAGAAGTACTTTATTCTTTAAAATTTTTATAACATTTTCGTTTTTAATATTTTTTTTTCGAAATTTTCTCTTATAATCAATATACCATAGGATTTGACTGTAATTTCGTCTTCTTTATCGTCATCATTTAGATATTGGTATTCCGTAGTAAAATATTGAACATACTATAGGTACAACTCATAAAATTTCTTGACACATATTATACAATACTCGAACGATATACTCGTCTAGGTGCATAAGACTTTGAATTTATGCAGCAAGCGAAAAGTCAGAGAGGATGCACACACATTTAGAACAAACGTACAGACACACAGATTCAATCAAATTGACTTCTTATTCTATAAGAATAATAACATTTTATTCTTAAATTGAATAACTTACAGGCTTTTTTGTTTTGTTGCGAAACATTCAACTTGTGTTTTATGTGCAGAATTATTTACATTTTTTTAGAATTTTTTAATCTATCGAAAGCAAATTGGGGAAAGTTTTAAAAATACATCAAAGCAAAAACGTTTTTAAGTTATTTTGTTTTTGAAACAAACGTGATTCTATTTGTATTTCGATCCATTTTTGTCCAACATTTAAAATATTGTGGAATTCGATCGATTTATAAATTGAAGCATGTCTGTTACACGTTTTACATTTGGTTTTCAATATACAAGCAAAAAAAATGAGAGTATGACGTTTGGCGAAATTTATTCAAAATGAGCTTTCCAAACACGTCAAAGTTCATGAATCTGATACACTCCATACACAAAAGCATTTTTGTACTGTGAGGTTTTCATGAACTATTTTCTCAAAATGACTGGACAGAAAAATATTCCCTATATCACTATTTTAATTAAATTGAACTTAAATTAACGATAAAAATATTAATACGAAACAAAATCACATAATAATAATAATTAAACTACTTATTAAACTACATACAGATATTGGTCTACTTAGTCGTCGACAAGAGAGATAAAATTAAAATATATATGCAACAAAAATAATTTAATAATTTTTTTTTTACACCTAAGAATATCGATACAAATCAACTTTGCGTATGTACAATACCGATCGTTTTCTCCTTTCTGGGTCGGAAATCGACTTAAAACATAATGCCCACACGACCTTTCGAACAACTAAAAACTATTATGAAAGATCCTAAATAATATTTAATTAATGGCCAAGACAACACAGGGACTTTTCATGGTTTAAAGATCAAGCACATAATTTTTCTGAACACAACTTGGTATTTTGTGTAGCTTTTAAGTCTAAAAATCACATGTAAGCTTTGATTTTTTTGTCGATGGAACGAATGTGATTTTATTGTTTCAAACGAAAATTTTCTAATAATTCATTGAAACAATTCATAATAATTTTTTTTTAAATTTAAATATTGGTTATCTGCAGATCCAAATATTTTTGCACAAAATCTTAAAGTGGAAATGGTTCTTACGAACAAAACTTATCTCATGTATAAGCTTTGCTAACCAGATTAATGAAAAAACATTTCGCAACATAAATTATGAATTGTTTCAATTAAATATTTAAAGATCAATTTTAATAAAACTCATACTTTTCAGTAACGGATTCACATTCTTTCCTCACAATTTCAAAATAAAAAACTGCACACTGCAAAATCCTCAAAAATTGCAAAACTTAAAATCTAAAAACGACATCCGTACAAACGTTTAAATTTGTACCAAACGGTCGTCGAAACCTAAGGGATTTTTTATTAATGTTCCCCTTAACGACTAACGAAAAAAATAAAAAAACTATAAAAAAATCTCGAAGAGTTTGCAGTTTTTTTTTTTTTTTGGTGAACGGGTGTGATTTTACCCCTTCGTTTCTTCCAAGTCCCTGTCGTCCGGTGAGATCTGTTTAGCCGTTCAGCACTTGCGGTTGTTGTTCGCGCGGGAACGGGTGGCGCCCTGCGAACGTTCACCACGACGTTGGCGCTGATTGCGACTGTTTACTTCACGAGCCTTATTGGTGCGTTCCAGGTAACCGCGTTTTAATGTTTGGCAGGCCTTTTGAAGTTGAACCTACCGACAAACAAAAAATAATTATGGAAAAAAAAATACGAAACACAGCTGACTACCAATTACAATTTCTCATTCACCACCTGTTAACAATTGGAAATCGGGTTTGTCGATTGGTACTTGCAACAAGTGTTTCGGTGGAAACAAATTTCAAACGTTTTGTTTTGTATAAAGTTTTATGTGTGGGAACTTAAGGCTTTCATTAATGAAGCTCACGATTTTATAAATTGTTGATTAACTATAGCGTAATCTGAAACTCATTATGGGTGTCTACGAAAACAAGTTTAGTTCATCTAATGAATCAAGACAAAACAGGGGTTGAATCAAAAGCATCGTGTAGCTTTGAATCTTCAACAAATTTTTTTTTAATGTTACTTGGCAAATAGGAATTTTTATACTTTTTCATTTAACAATGAAACCTTACCTTTTGCGCATGTATTGTTTTGATACGCTCCCTTTCCTGCTGTTGAAGAATTTCAAGTCGATTTCTTCTGGGAACCTGCACGCGTTTTTCGCCGCGTGTATCACCGGATGTGGTTCTGTGAGCGTGAGGTTCCGCGTTGACCACAACCACGTCGATGTCCTCCCGGATGAGATCAGTGACGGGTTGCAAAATCGTGGCGTTCAGTCTTCTCGCGATAAAAACCGGTTGGGTACTGTGTTGATAAACGCTCATGCTCGGATGTTCAATGAGGAGGTTTTCCAACGGCGAGGTCTCCACGTAAATGGGTCCCGTCGACGTGAAAGAGGGAGGTGGCGTGATGTACCACGATTCGTCCATGGGACCGCAGTGCATCGACGAGGTAGAACTGGTTCTGGTCAAGATGGCGGGAAAGGGATGGTGGTCGTCCAGGTCGTCGTCGTCGTCCAAACTCGCCACCGAGCTGACTTCCGAATTTCCCTCGCTGTCCCTATCCACGAAAACCCAATCATCTTCTGATACCCTGGAATCGTTCAGTCTTGTGTTTGTTGTTTCATCGACTTCACTTTGTTGTTGTTGTTGAACGTTCGTCGTTGTTCCCAGTAGGTAGTTGGCCAATTGACTGAACATCGTCTAAACATATAAAAAGAAACGTCAAACTGATTGGTGCAACTCAAAAATTAACTAACTAACAAACTAATATGCAGGACCAAGTCCGTCATATATAAATTAAAATAATTAAAATTTCAAAACACGTTTTGCAATCGCCGCCAATTATAAGTCTCGTCGCCATCCCGATTGCCGTTTTTATCAACTAACGCACGCTACATCTGAATATTAAACGGTTACATAATGATTTATGTAAATTCAAAGGTCACGTCATATACATAGGTGCGACACTGCCTACCCACCAGACACTTCGCCCGATACGAACAAGTTGCAATCAAATTTTTCCGATAAAAAATTCCGTTACGGTTCAAAGAGCGGACGAATGTCGCCTCCTTTCGATTTTCCTGCGAGGGGGGCGAAGGAAGAAACCTTGACGCCAGATCTGCACGTCGAAATTGCCTCGAGGCGTTCGTTAAGCAGATTAAATTGCCGCCGTGAACGTAAAAAGCGTTTTCCGTTCGTTGAAAATTATCCGTTTAATTGGATTTCGCTAATTAAGTGGAAGCACTAAATTTCATACTATTTTTAATGATCAGTTTTCACCGATAGGTTCGCCCATTTATTAGAACAAAAAGTACGTGTAAAAATGTGTAAAAAATTACATGAATGGTTCCCAATTGACCAACCAGAGTTGGCGTGAAATGGCTAGGAATTGATTGGAAAGGAAATGCATGGAAGGAAAAGAAATACGAAAGAGCAAAAATTGCCATACGAGTGCAACGGGTTCGAAGCAAATATTTTAATGGATTTGGAACAATGGAAGAATAATTGCGTACACAAATTTAAATTAAAACGTCGAATAATTACTGGCATGGAAGGGAAATTTGTTCAACGCAAGACGAATTACATGGATGCAGAATAATTGGGCGAAATAACGAGGTAATGGAATAGTTAAAAATAGGGAATAAAACCGATAAAAATTACCTAGTTACCATGTTTCATTGAAGGAACAGTTCTTTCATGTTGACGGAACTGGACAGTTAGGGAAATCGGAATGGGAGAACAATGGGAGAATATTATGTATTTACTGGATAAATAAACGGTTGTGGCGAATTTTAAAGGTTTAAAACTTGATTTCCAAACAAATTTATACATTTTTTTGAAAGACACATTAGGGTAGATTTTTTCGTAAGAAAGGGTTTTTTTTTAATAAGAAAGGGGTTTTCTAAAAAAAATATATAGTTTTCAACATGACAAAACAAAGAAAAAATGGTTTGACAGCAAATAAATAAACAAAAAAAAATTGAAAACGTTACACTTTTCAGAAAATTCTCGTAGAATATGTTTTCTTTCATTTTTTATTATTTCCCTTTTTAAAACGTAAAAAAGCAAAATTTTGTCTTGAAAACCCACTTTAGAATTGATTTTTTTTATAAGAAAAGTGCCTTTTTCTTCACCACAAAAAAAATTGAAAAAACGTGTTTGAAAGCAAATAAATAAAAAAAATGTGAAAACATGTTCTTTTTCATTTTTACTCTTTTTGATTTTTTGATAAGAAAGGGGCTTTTAAAAAAATCATTTTATTCGTTTGTTTGAAAGCAAAGCAATAAACAAAAAAAAATTAGAAAATTTTGTCTTGAAACCCCAATTCAGAGTTGATTTTTTTACAAGAAAAGTGCCTTTTTCTTCACCACAAAAAAATTGAAAAAACGTGTTCTTTTTCATTTTTTACTATTTTTGATTTTTTGATAAGATAGGGGCTTTTAAAAAAAATCATTTTATTCGTTTGTTTGAAAGCAATAAACCAATAAACAAGAAAAATTAGAAAATTTTGTGTTGATCTCTTTACAAGAAAATTGCATTTTTCTTCACCACAAAAAAAATGAGAAAACGTGTTTGAAAACAAATAAATAAACCAAAAAATGTGAAAATATGTTTTTTAATTTTTAATTTTTACCCTTTTTGATAAGAAAGGGGCTTTTAAATAAATAATTTTATTCGTTTGTTTGAAAGTAAAGCAATAAAGAAAAAAAATTTAGAAAATTTTGTGTTGAAAACCCAATTTAGAGTTGTTTTTTTTTTTACAAGAAAAGTGCCTTTTTCTTCACTACAAAAAAATGAAAAAACGTGTTTGAAAGAAAATAAGTAAACAAAAAAATTTGAAAATATGTTTTTTTCATTTTTTAGTTTCTCTTTTTGATTTTTTGAGAAAGAAAAGGGCTTTTTAAAAAAATTATTTTATTCGTTTGTTTGAAAGCAAAGTAATAAACAAAAAAAAAGTAGAAAATGTTTAATTTTTCACAAAATTCTCATAGAATATGTTTCCCCGATTTAGCGTCGACAATAAAAAAGAAGAAAAGGGCTTGAAAGCAAATACAAAATAAATAAATTTTACGAATTTTATAAAAATATTGTAGTCTTGGAGACTGTGCTGAAAATGGAAAATTCCACTTACCATATCTTAAAAAAATCATTTTTATAATTTTTCGCTCAAAGAGCACAACGAAATAATTTTTCTAAAACTGTGTGGACCTAGAAATTAAGAATTTCCATATTCCTCGAAAATATATTTCTTTCACAATTGGGTTGAATGGAAAAACCCTAAATTTCACTTTTCCGACAATCCAAAAAAAAAAAATTCTTTCATATTATTTCCACTTTAATTACATTAGGAAAATTTCAATTTTTGGTGAATATCATTGTAGAATTATTAATCGGACTCTTGATATATAAGAAAAGCGTTATTAATAGCCTTGTTGATCAATGAAGAAAATTATCTGCTTTCCTTCCATTAACTATTACGAATTAAATTTTTAAAACGGATCTGGAAGTCATATGGATGTATGAGAGTAATTCTTATTCCAACCGGGTACTTCCTAACTATTCTTTAAACTTAAATTAGCTTTGGTTCGTTTCGAATTAATTAAAAAACCAGTTCAGAACATCGAGTTGAATCATCCAACATTTAAGTCTGCAATCGCGGGTAATTTTCCAAAATAACAACATTTTAACGAGATTCGATATCGCCGCCAAAACACGTTTAACCTTTAAACCGTTTTCGTGTTTTAAGTGGCACCCATTTGCGTAAAATCGTTGGGAAATTTCTTCAAAAAAATTTATTAATAGCCGGAGAGCGACGAGTGTTTTCGTCCGGTGATTTATTGGGACCATTTTCGTGCCAAAAAGTCCCATAATCGCGCGCGTCATCGCGCAACGTGCATCTTCCGCTTGCCATAAAAAAAATTACAAATTGCAAACGTGCAAATGTCGATGTATATATGTATATATTTATATACACGTTTTCTAAGAATTTACAATCGATTGCACAATAATCACAAAAGGTTTAATCATCTTGGATGATAAATCGAAGCGCTACTGTCGTGCGAAAATCGCATGATGCAATTGTGCATACGTCAAAAATTACCCAAGTGCATATTTGACGACGTTCGTAGACAGCCAGTCGTTTGCTTTATTTATTTGTTATCGTATAAAAATCGCGATTAATTCATGAGTTTCATGACTTACTTGCGTATATATAAATTCAAGTAAACACTACATAATGTATACAATTGCAATTGAAATATGGTCAACATCAAGATTGATCCAAAATCCTAAATAACTGGGCTAAATGAATGAATAATGTATGATGATTGATGAAATATGCAATTCGATCGACTGAATTTGTTTCGCAATAACAAATGTACTGCTAGTCGTTTATACGAGTTCAATTTTTCATATACAGGCTGTCTCCAAACTTTGTGACAAAACTGTACCAGCTGATTCTAAACGTAAAACTAAATCGAAAATTTATGTACGATATTGGACCTATCGTGCTTCATAATGAAGCTAGACGCTGTTGAAGATCAACCAACGAATGCTACAAAATAAAAAAATAGCGGATATGTTTTGTGAGAATTAAATGCGTCTGCTAAACCTCAGAATGGTGGTGTTTTTCTTCTTACTAAATGATACAAGACCCCATTTAAATTTTGTAACAGTTGATAATTTTTTTTATATTTTATAATTACTATATTAAATCGCGCGAATATTATATCCATATTAACCGTTTAATATTAAAACTGGTTAGAAATCATTCCAAGCTATTACAAAAATATGGTAGTCAATGACAGTATATTACCATAAACATCATTAGTTTTCAAATTTTCTAGTAGAAATTAACGTTAGACGGTTTAGACGTGGAAATTAGGTCAACAAATATTACATGGATGAAGAATATAATAGTTGGTGTGGATTCTGCGGAAAAGGATAAAACACAAACGATGAGAAATTGGGTTGGGTAGAAAAATGGAAAGAAAAAGCACCAGAAGATATATGAGAGATATGTTCAAATTAAATTTTAACGCCCTATGCCATGATCAGATTTGTAAAAAATAGGCGTTCCGAATGGATTGGGTTCGCTCCGTAATTGAAATTCAAAAGAGTATTTTTTTTTAAAATTGGGTTGGGTTCGTTCTTAATTGAAATTCAAAAGAGTAATTTTTTTAAAAATTGGGTTGGGTTCGTTCCGTAATTGAAATTCAAAAGAGTAATTTTTTAAAATTGGGTTGGGTTCGCTCCGTATTTGAAATTCAAAATTTATTTAATTTTTGTTTACGCTGAATACGTACTTTCCGGGCACAATCACCATGTATAATTAGGTTTGACGACGACTATAGTCACATTTGCTAGCCTGTAGGGTTACTTATACAGGCTGTTCCAAAATTACTTAGCTTACGGAGTTGATTTCTTGGATTATATCATGCAGAAGAGTTCAGATAAACGTATGTCCTAGACTGCTTAGTTTACGATTTACAGGGTGTTAAAGATTTAAAACGATCTGGATTTTCTTCAAAAATTTCTAACGCACATTTTTCAATTTGTTGTTATTTTATAATCCTCACTACATATTTACCAATGAATTAGTATAGGTTTCACATTCACCATTGATAAAACTACAAGGACATCAATTACTTATCTATTAACAGCTCTAACTTGTGTTTTACAAAATATATTTGCTAGTGTCTCGTACGACACAAAATAAAAGTCATTCTTGTTATCTATCTATACTACGTTCGGAAATTCGGAGGAGTAAATTAAAATTCTCACTTAAAAAATTCGCTCAATGATTGGCTACTTGCGAGACACGTTTACACAGTGTACATTGCTGTATTCGCAACCAGATTTTTGTTTATTAATTAACAATATAAAAAAACAGTTCTTTATAGAAGTGAAGTGCAGCAAGGTGAATTAATCACTTCAATTTGATTGAATTCAAATCCGGGGATAAATAGTGTAGTTTCACCGCTAAGAAAACGCCCCCTTTTGGGACATTTATCAATAAACTTAGTTTAAACAAGATTTTAGTTTCTTTAAATTATTTATTTATTTTTTTTTTTTTAATTAAATATCATTTATTATTTGTTTATTCATTAATAGTAGTAAATAGTTGGCCAACAAACGGTAAGTTCGAAAATTGTTCCAGTGTATTTCTGGCTTACGTATTTACTCCTCCGAATTTACGAACATAGTATAGCAACTACGGATTTTATTTATTTAAATGAAAATACCTTCGAAAAAATAATTTGTTTTAATTTATCATAATTAATTCAACAAAAATGCACAGCAAATAAACAATTAGAATCACTTCGTTATGTCGGCCTTGACATATATCGCCTTTTTGCATTCTTTACAAAAGATACTAACGAATTGTTTCTATTTTTCGTTCGTTGAAACAAATAAATTATATAAATCCGATTCAAAAATAAAAATTTTCTAATTTGTTTTAAAGGTTTGGTATTCATTATATTTATTTTTCTTTCTTATATAATTAAGAGTCCCATCATGGGCGTACCCAGCGAGGGGCAGATGCCCCCCCCCCAGAAAAAAATAATTAAATAAAGTGATGAAAGGAAACAAAATTAGGTAGGGCGACGGCGTTTTGAACAAGTTTTCTTCAAACCCAAGAAAAATTACTCGTAGAATAAAATCTATATTTCTTTTCAAGCAAATAATTGTAATAACTATTAAATCACTGCTATAATTGTATATAATTTTTTTAAAATTTTGTTATCATTTCCGTTTTGAAATGTTACAACCTGAACGACCACTGCTTGCCCCCCTCCCCCTAGTTTTGATCCTGGGTACGCCCATGAGTCCTATAACAATGGCTACGCAGATAGTAAATACACTGTACACAAAGCAAAGAAATTTAATTAAAATTGACTCAAAACGTAAACAAATGAATCGCTTCAAACGCAATAACAATTTTAACGAACGGCTCGAACGACTAACATTCGATTGTTGATACGCGATCTTACATACCGTAATGTAACTAAATTCTCTTATCTACGCGAACGAATATAAACAAACGTCGATGTTGTCATTAATTTTCCAAGTACTCGAACAAAAAAAAATGACATTTGAATCGAACATGTGTGTACATACATGAATGTGTTTCCGGTTGAAAGTTGTCAAAGTTATACAGGCTGTTTTTGATAAAATGTAAAATTAAATGATAAGATTTTCTCTAATAGTACGCTTTGAACCTTGTAATGATGATGATGATAATAATAATAGATAATAATAATTCTACACAACAACGAGTCGATTGAAACTAACTGATTTAGAAGTATGGGCGGACTTCTAGAGTAACAAGCGCTTACTCTTTAAAATTTCAAGAGTAAGCGCGTTTTCTTATTTGTCAGTTTTGACAACTTTTTACAATACACTTATCTTTTTAAAAAAGTTCACAACTGACAATTTCTACAATTAACGACACTTTGCAATTTTTACAAATAACATGTATAAAATTGCCAAAGAATAACCTCGAACTTTAGGGCATTTTAATAAACAGTAATTTTTAGTTTTTGGTAGGTTTTGAGTCAGTTTTGATAATAATTTCACTAACTGTCAAAATCTTACAATTGTATTATTTATTAAAAGATTTACGAACGACACAAAAGACGACATCTTAAATATACATTTTTTATAAATTGAATTTTGACAGTTGTTTAATTAGTTTATTAAAATGAACAATTGTTTTTGCATTTATTGGAAATTAATTTTACAGTAGATTTTTGTTGTAAATATTCATATTGACAGTGTCATCTGTCAAATCATCTGTCACTGTCAGAATTGACAGGTATATATTATCACTGACAGAATTGAAATAAAGCAATGTAAAAGATTTTAAATAAATTTTTAAAAATCTGAATGTGTTATTAATTGATACAATATACCTGTCAATTCTGACAGTGACAGGTATCAATTAATAACACAATCAGATTTTTAAAAATTTATTTAAAATGTTTTATATTGTTTCAATTCTGTCAGTGGCCGATGATTTGACAGATGTCAAATTAGTAACCAAACTCCAAATTCTACTTTGACAGCTGTCAAATTACCAAAAAAAATGGTCAATCAATCGCACACCACGGCCAACTCGAAACATTCAATTTTCATAAAATTATAAAACCAGTTCACCTGCAAAACATTCGTTGCACCAAATGAATATTCACAATGGCGCAATTAAAATTCGATTAAACTAGCAAAAGATTCAGAAAAAAAAACAAAACGAGAACGTTGCGCTACCTCTTACCGACAACAGTGCGATTGCATCATCTTGCAAAAACAAAGGCTAGCGCGCGTTAAAAAAATCAGCGGCGAAAAATGCAATTTTCCTCGCGCGAAACAAAAGAAAAGCGAAATTTTCGGGCCGCCCTTGATTCGAAATCAATGTCGAAGGTGATCTATTTGCGTGCAC
Source organism: Lethrus apterus (assembly GCA_018397195.1). Lineage (NCBI taxonomy): Eukaryota > Metazoa > Arthropoda > Insecta > Coleoptera > Geotrupidae > Lethrus > Lethrus apterus. Next base: position 9,690 of record JAFFZR010015134.1, on the reverse strand, counting down.
ACGGGCGGCGCAGCGACACCTTGCGAATTTTACAAATTGCAAGTTCAGCTTACGTTTTGTCTACTTGTGACACAGGAAAAGTACGGAGCACAACTGACAGCGACGACCCCGTCCAGCTGATCGACGCACACACAAACCCACGGTGAGGTGGGAGGAGAAGGGCATCAGCTGTTCGACCAGCTGGTCGAACCCCACGCTTGCGCCTTCGAGTTCTCCTTTGTTTGATATCGACTCGTTTTCAAACCGTGCGGCTGATCACCGTGAATGGAATATGTAATTATGCTGACGAAGTTGACACACGAGTCGGGATTTTACAGTTCACAGGAAATGATTGAAAAATGTTAAATAGTTGTGAGGTCTGGATTTATTTCCGGTATTGAAAACGTGCTGAATTTTTATTTTCCATTTCCAAAATAATACAAGGCATTAAACCTCTCAGAAATTTGAAAAGATTTACAATATCTCCATCTCCATCGGGTTTTTATCATCAGGAAAGATCATTCGTGCGTTTTCCTGTTTTCTGCCAACACAACAATCCACCATCTCAAACTGCTTTATGTTCAGTTAATGGTCAAAACTTGTCATTTCGGTAACTCGAAATATCAACAAACTGGGGATCAACTTCAAATGGTTTTTTTGCAATGAATCCTTTAAAAAAAAAACTTCGTCTGGGGATGATCTGTTGAAAGTGTGATTAGTATTATTCAAAGCTCGAAATAATCCGTGACTTGTTCAATTTACCGCAAAGGGTATCATAGTATTTATATCATTTGCGTCATGCCTTTAGGGTTGCGCAACACGCCACATTTTTTCCACTTAACAATTCCAGGAATACTGCTGACGACATCCACGAACGACATGAATTTGAATCAATAAAATATTTCCGCTTTAACCGGAAGTACTTTCATTCAATTTTTTTAAAATTTAGCTTTAATTTACAATTTTTTGCAATTGATTGTCGACTGTTTTTTTTATAAATTTCCTCATCGTAACATTTGTCTAAGTTACAGTCGAAGAATACATAATCTCGGGTTTCTCAGGTCAAATGTCTATAACCTCAGGCGAAAACATTGCACAACGAGCCTTTAGGAAAATGGGCACAAATAAATATTTTTCCAATCGATGAAAAATTAATTTTGCGATGTTTTTATAAGACATTCGCGCCTCTGACGCAAGTTTCGTTTAATAGTTTAATGGGGAGTGGGGGGAGTTACGTAACCATCAGGTTACGCACAAAACTGAGTATTTCCAAGTGCGTCGTTGCGAATTATTTCGATCGCGTCGCCTGATTAAAGTTTCCATTTTCCAAGGTCGAACCTATTTACTCCTCTAATGATAATGATTTCACAAAAAAACAACATCATCAAAAATTAAAAATTTACTTAAGACGATCGTTCATAATGGAGACCATTTGAAATGCTTCAGATTTTTTCACGAATCCACGTTGTTGTTCAATTCAACGTAACATTGCTTATACGCTCCTTATACCTTACGTTAAAGTCGTAGGAATCCAAATGGATTCACTCAAAATTGATTTCTTAACGAAAATTGCACATAAAATTAACGTAGAATCGACGAAGCGATGAATGAATTTTTTTCGACCATCTCATTAAAATGCAAATGTCGTCCGAATTTGGACGCAAGTTGACGTTGGAAAAGTTCTCTCGTGCATTAATATTGCGCTACCTGTGCTTATTTAGTGGGCATCGGCCATAGCGATCATAAATTCGGAATGTTGTACGAGATGGCGATGATTTCAGGGTACGAAAATAATCGCAATGTAAACATGGCTATTTTTGCGCATAGATAGATGTGTCGCTTTCAACGATGCGCGGTGTTTGGAATTTAGGCGATGAACATAATTGGAAATTTCGTTTTTTCTTTCAATCTTCAACTAATTTTTATTTTTTTCAAAATTTGGGGCCATTTGGCAACCGACTTTTGCCACATTTTCACCAATGACACATCAAATTTTGATAAAACATGTTTAAATGGCCTTTCAATTTTGCCCTAACTTAACTAACTAATCTAATCTTAAGATTCCAGGATGATTCCAAATCAAAAAACATATATAAAAAAGCACTCAATCTCGTCAAAATACTTCACTTTTCTGGATTCATAATCCATGGATTGGTCTAAACCCAACCCAGCAGAATTGGATGCTTGGATTACCGAAACTTTTCCCTGGATCTGCTCAATTCAACTTAATCCAAACCTCTAGTATAACTACCTAATCCCATCTAATACGAATTTAAAGCCTCACACTTCAAGAAAAACACAAAATTAAAAAGCCTCACACTTCAAGAAAAACACAAAATTAAATAAACATCCAAACATCCAATCTAAACCAACATTATATATTCTAATTAATAGGGCTTAGTCAGTTTAACCAGAAAAAAAAAATAAAAATATTAATCTTTAACCCATTCCAACATAACCTAATTTATCCCGATTTTACCGATCCGAACCTAATTTAGTCCTAATTTAACCTGTCCTGCCATAACCTAATCCCGATTTATTCTCTTGATTTCTCTTGGATTTTCATTTCATCTATTGGGTTTAGTCTGGGTTTAATTAAATTGGATTTTCATTTGAACGTATTTTCTGGATTCATAATTTGGTTACTTGTCGCCGTTTATACCGAGATTTGATTCGTTTATATTAGATTGTCTTCTGTTTTTACGAATTGCTTTTGTAGACTCAACTGAATATCGAACCCGGGATATTTTTTCAGGTTGGATTGCAGTTGATTAATTTTTTATTCTTTATTTGTCTTATGTATGCATTTTTTTTCTGGCTTAATTGATATTCAAAGCGAAGATTTTTGCAAAGTTGGGTTTGTTTCTATTGGAGAGTATTTGGTTCTTATTGGTTTCTGCATACGTTCGCACTGAAATCTGTAAATTTGAGGTTTTTAGATTTTAGGGTTTTGTAAACCTGTTTGGTAAGTATCCTTTAACCAAACTTGTCCTTTATAAACGAATGACTTCAGTGAGTTTCTGAAAATCAAATCGGTAAACACTTATAAAACAATTTTGAAATATAATCCTTTCTAAAGGGATTTCTCAGTTCGGGTTTGTTTGTTTGGGAGTTGATTTTTAATGGTTGTTTTCCTCTCTTATTGGACGTACGAATTGTTTTTGTATGCTGCTTTAATTGAGACTTAACAAAAATCAAGTCATCTTTCACACAAAAATTTGTTTGTTTGTTTCGTTGGGCTTTTGTAATCTGATTGGGTTGGCTTATCCATGATTTTTGTTAAATTCATCAATTTTAATTTGAATTGAGGTTTGAACCCAGAGTGTTTCATTGGGTTGGGTTTGTTAATTTTCGGTAACGGGTGGGTTGGATTTGATGGAACTAGGTTATATCGATCTAAACTGGAATTAACTTCTTAATCAGGTTGTATTTATTGATTGATAAGCTTTATTTGATTTGAAGCGTAGTCTTGGTTTCCAAATTAAAGCAGTGACATTTCCACTATTCCAACTTCATACTATTTCAAGAAAAATCTTTAAGATTATTGCTTTTGCTGGTTCTTTTGTAGCCTGTAACCATAGAAATTCAACCTCTTTGAATTGGTTTGGGATAGCTTCATTCTATGAAATTCTGAGTTTCATATTTTTATAGGATGTTTTGATACCTTCTTGATAATGGTGGTGTTGCATATACAATGTGTCCCAGGATTACAAAAGGTGCGATGGACTAAAATTTTTTTAATTTTATTTTAAAATTGTAGGATTAAGTCCTGCTTAATTTGAAGAGAACTTTAAGAATATCTTCATCAATCTTGAGGCACACTGTTCTTCAATCATCTTAATTTTTTCGTATTTTGACAAATTATTTATTCCTATCTTTGTCAACGTGAGTTGCTTTTTCAACATTGGCACTTTGAATGAAACTTTGTCCTTAAAACCCAAACCAATTAAAACTCAAACCAACCCAAACTAACTATTATTCAAATTAACCCACATTTTTCATTATTCTTCAACATTTATCTTTGTGTTTTTAAATCTTCTGTAGATGGAGAGGATGGAGATGTGGGATATGTTTAAAAAATTACAATATGTTAAAATAGACCAAATTAGGCTTACATTTTTTTCCCAATTATGTTGCATTTTCCTCTCTTCTTATATAAAAACTCCAACCCAAGGTGTTTCAATACCGAAAAAAAAATCAGTCGGTATGAACGTAGATTTTTTTGTAAGATTAACAAAATTGCAAAAATGAAGAAAAGAGATTGGTGCAAATTTGACGGTCGACAGAATTTCTAACCTTGCTGCAAAAATGATGCGTCATACTGACAAATTTTGCAAATTGTCCTCGTTTATTTTTCAAGCATCAGCAAGTCCCCAAACGCATTAAGAACTTCTCCACCTTATTCGTCCTGAAACCCAAGTTACCTTTATCTATTTCTATTTGCATTACGTTTCTTTTTTTGCAAATTTCATTTTTTGTCCCGACGACTTGATTGGGATCTGTTTGCATCCCCGCTGATTGTCTTAGCAAAGATTTTCTCTTCTTCTTTGTTGGCGTCATTTGTTTCATATCTTTTGCTTCACATCAGAAATTTTTTTACAAATCAGTTTGTCTCCAATGCCTTTGAAGCATTATGATTTTTCCTCGTCTGTTTTCCAAGCTATTAGGACGGAATCCAAAATATGTTGAATATGGACAAGTGATCAGAGGGAATCAAGGGAAGAAAGAAAAACTAACCTTTGCTTTCTTGCCCTGGATCGTCGCCCACTACCTACAGCAACAGAGTCCTCGTATTTATTCTGAAAATAAAAAATCTTTTAAGATTAGGAAGAAAACGTATACTATTAAAAAATACATGTTATGTTTGGAGTTGATGTGGTACATCAGTTTTGAAAATTCACAAAAATCAAAATGGAAACGTTCGAAGCCGATAATGAGGACGTTGCGAAACGCGCTAATTTAGCTCGTTACACTTTAGCGACCGATTAAATAATTCATTCGTTGCAAAAGAAAGTGTTGCATTTTTGACTCAAACGATAAATTTTCTTTGCATCGCGCGTTCTTTTCGTCGTTTGGAGGTCAGCGCGTCGAAAGCTACCGTCTTCAACGGTAAAGAACCACAATCACGTTACAGTTAAACTAAAAGACGGCAAAGCTTAACGGTACGAGACGCATCTAGTGTTTTTGCACGTTTCGATTTGAATCGGTCGTAACGAACAATTTAGAAAGTGACACGAATTAGCGACGCTGAAAATTCTCATAAATATTGTAGCTTATCTATCATGCAATTCAAATCGTAATTTTTCGAAAGAAAAACTGATAAAAATAAATTAAAAAGTCTAATTGATGAATCACACTGAAAGCCCTATTGTGTCCTAGTTTAAGTCTTCTATCTCCAGCTATTGCTGTAAACGTGGAAAAAACCTAGTCGAGTGTTTCTAATTCAAGCCTCCATTTATCAGCACACATCTGATTGATTAACTGTTCACGTCGTTACGTTTTCCTGAGTTAATTATTGTCTTTTATCACGAGACGTCAATTACCGTAATTGTTAATGAACTTGCGAAAACAATGAAGGCGAGATAAGCCATTCATTTCATTCTGACCCTAATACCTTGACTCCTTTTGTACGTTTTTAATTCAAGATTTGTGTGACTTGAAAAAATTTTGAAATGTTAATGTTCAGTCCAAATCCATAATGAATAAAATTTTTATAATACCAAGTAAATCTTTCAATAATACCTCCTGTTTGCTTCGACCTCGTCCCCAAACAAAGCAGATCATCGAAAACATCCTGCAACGGGATCATGGTTGAATCGGATAAACAAGCCGCACGGCAGCGCCCTCTCGATTTTTGCAGACTTGGAAGTAAAATTCGTTCGTAAACACTCGTCGGGCGTTATTAGCATAAGAAAACAAATCTGATTGGTCGATGACTTTCTCGATGGTTAAATATACCGAGGCGCAAAAGAAAAGTACGTTCAAGGACACTCGGTGCGACAATTATACGTGATAAATTTTCACATACAATTATTTTTGGAATTATCGCCGATAATTCCAAAAAACAATCGAGCGATGCGTCAGTAAACATGGCGACATGAAATAGTCCGCATTCAAATAAACTGATATTGATTTTACGAGTTTTATTTGTTTTATTCATTTATTTATTGAATAGGGAATGCATTTGTCATGTCAAGTCACTTTGATCGAAGTCGAAAATGAAATATCTTCATGGTCACGTCGTTCTTTTGTTTTTCTTCTTTTAGAAAACGATCTGAAAATTCTTAAAAAAATTGCCGATGGAAGATCAAGATCTTTTCAAAAATGTTGGGTCCCCAAACGTTTATCAATTATTTTCAAATCTGTTTCCTTATCCTTTGCTCAATCAACAATTTTTTTTTTATTCACATTTTTTATCTCAGTCTTTTTCCCTATTTTTCTTATATTTATATTATCTTCGATTTTTTTCCCTATTATTCCTATAAAATTTTTAGAAGTAATTTTTTTAATTCGTTTCTATTTCCTCCATTTTCTTCTTTATCGTTTCTTTTTATCGATTTTTGTTACATTTTGTCGAAATAAGGAGTTTACGTTCAGTCGATTAATTTCGATTTAATTTAATTTCGAACTATTGAAATCCTTCGAAACAACCTTTGACCTTTGATTTGTGAAAGCTTGTGAAAGTCGAATTTTAGCAGCTTCGCAAAATTCCTCACATAACATATAATTTTTTGTAAAAAAATCCTTTGAACAAGGTTCTTTTTTGGCCTTTTTATGTTAGTGAATTTTTCTAAATTCATTTAGTTCCATCATGTAGTCATTCGAAGAGGCCATGCCCGTAGTTCCATAATTTTTTATTAAACATAATATCGTGATTGAAAATGGAATCCGACCGTTTTGGAAAACCCAATAGTGGTATCTGTACGTTTCCTCCTTGTTGGTCTTTTTCCTTCTTCATCAAAACCCAGCTTTAACGTCGAAGATCTTTTAAACGTTTCTACTTTGAAGTTGGTCTGGATTACTAAATAGTTTCATAATTTTGTTAGAAGACAAAAGAATTGAAAATTGAATCCAAGCATACAACCACCACTCGTGATCTATTCAAACCTTATTAAAGCAATGATGTTGTCATATAATCTTTGAGAGAATATGCAGTTTTAATTTAATTGATTTTTAAACGTAGGCTATTGGAGTTTTTCATAGCTTATTGTTTTCTTTAGAATTTTTATACTTTATTTTCTTATAAAGTTTTCGTACTTTATTTCTTTTTTTGTTCAGTACGTTGGTCAGGGCCGTCCTAAGATATTCGGCGCCCGTGGGCTACTAACAATATTATTGTTAGTAGCCCACGGGAGGGGAAGCGGGAAGCTCCATAAATTGAAATTATTGAAATTCAAAAAGTCAGTTATTAAAATTTATAGTTGGATTTGCATGGGTTAGGTTCGTCCATAATTGAAATTATTGAAATTCAAAAGGTCAGTTTTTAAAAGGGTTAGGTTCGCTCCGTAAAAGAATTTTAAAATTTGTGGTTAGGTTCGTTCCGTAATTCAAATTATCAAATTATTGAAATTCAGAAGGTCAGTTTTTCAGTTTTTAAAAAATTATAATTTATGGTTGGGTTCGCTCCGCAATTGAAATTCAAAAGGTAAAAGAGAGTGTACAAAAGGAGTAAAAAGGAGTACAACGGAAGTATAAAAAGGAGTACAAAAGAAAATACAAAATTCGAATAACCTATAAGAACAATTGCCACCCCAAAAGGCTGGTGCTACAGCCCATTTAGCGCTGTGGTTATGGTGGCCCTGACGTTGGTCCAAATGCTGTTATATTACCTCAGTTTCAATTCTTCAAATTTTCTGTTATTATATATATAATATATTTTAATATTGCTTACCACCTTTTTTTTTTCTTGTTCCCTTTCAGCATAACATCTTCGAATACAAGTATTTGGAAAAACAGTGATAATAATTTTAAAATTTTAAATTAGAAAAAGTTATCTTAACATTTTTCAATAAAGCATTTAATTTTCCCCATTTGCCCAGTGTTTCTGGCTGCTCCCTCGTTTCATAACAGACATTCAGCCGTATTCTGTAACTTTCATAACAAGTTGTTAAGATAACAAAGTTGTTATCACTATAGAAACAGGTTTTTGATAGCAAAAATAACAACATAACAACTTTGCTAAAAGTTACAGAATACGGCTGATTGAAACGGCGCATTTTTTATATGAAAACTTTCTTTCTAACAAATGGGTAAATTGAGAACACATTTTATTGCGAACAACGTTGTTGCACAATACGCATGCATCCCACGAACGAACGGAATCGCTTCGCTGAAGTAATTAAATGCACAACATCTGCGTAACGTTAAATGTCGGCTGTTTCACAGTGTTGGCTATTGTGTTTTGCTTCCAGTGTCGGAGATGTCGAGTTAAAAAAAATCTTGATTCCCCCTCCCGTGCGCTCGCGTTCATTATTCGCAAATGGATCTCCAGATTGCGCTGGAAACAACGGAAACTGCATACAGGTACATTAAGATTATTAATCTTCCATGTTGCGAAGAGGAACTAATCGTGATAAATACGAGTAATTTAATCAGAATCGTATTCGGAACAAAGTATTATTTTTTTTTATTTATTAAAAATTACGAACAAATAGAAAAAATCATGTCAAAAAATTGTCATCGTGATTTTAAAGAATAGGTGAATACTGAAGAAATTGCTTATCCTCTATAGCCAAGAAATGGAATAATTCCATAAAGTTGACTCGTACCTTGTATCAAATCGCACATTCCTCGACGTAAACAACACTTGAATTTCCTCAGTAAAAACGGTCCCCAAAAATTAAATCAATTTCGTCCCCAAAAATTAAATCAATTTCGTCCCCAAAAATTGCAATTTTTAAACCCCCGTTTCGAAAATCCCATTCAAGACACGCACAACACGCAATAAATGTCACTTCGCACTTTTCCGCCGCCTTACTGCGTTTTCTTCCATTCGCGAAAACAAACCTCGAGAGCGCGCGTGTGGATCACCGGATTGGTCGATCGACGTCGACCCACGTCGAATTTAAATCCGCGAGTGTCGTCATCTGTTTTGAAAATTTACGCTATAGGAAGTGTGCGTTGCTTAAATACGAGAAGATGAAAAAAACTGCGTATTTCTGTTCGTTGTGGTCGACGTCGACAGATTGGGCTTCGTCAAGTGTCAAGTGTCAAGAGTCAAGAGTCATTAGAGATTCGGGTCACTGACTTTCGAGAGCCAAAAAAATGCAAGAATGTGACTGACGATTTCGTCATATTTGGATGTAGATTCGCAATTGTTTATACGAGGATCGTTTGTAGGTTACAAGGCCAGTGCTCTTTATCATGAGGTATTTTGATTAATGTTGAATAATGTTCTCTCGAAAAAAAAAATATTTTATTGCTGTTCTTCCTTCCAAAACGTAATTCTTCAACCGTTTTCTTCAACGATAACTTTTTTCCAATCTGTCATGTTGATTTCTAAGCACATACAGTGTGGTGATAAAGTTTGGAACAAAATTCATAAAAGCGTTTTATAATGTTTTTAAGAAAATCGCTCGGACAGGTCAATTTTTGTTTTTGAAATGCCGTCTTCTGACGTTAATTTTTTTGGAATGTCGTCATTTGTTTTTGCACAATGACGTCATCATAATTTTTTTTAAATGACTCCCCCCACTTTTTTCTTCTGATTTT